>JAHDVE020002748.1:0-27752 GCA_022606495.2 Halesus radiatus
GATAAATCTATGTTTATGAAGATCAAACTCATTAACGGTGCTATTTCTTCACAAGGGTGGACACTAGACAAAGAGAATGCAACGCTATAAATGCAACTGATATAACTATTTCGCGTAATGGATATTACATCGATTTAAAAATATTTAATTTACAGTGAAACTTGGTTATAACGATCACGGTAGTAGCGAGTTCACGCCTATAATAAGCAATTAATAACCCAATGATATTATCTTCATACAATCATTAGCGGTTATAACCGGGACGCTTCACTAATAAATTTGTCAACGCAATTTTTAAATACATATATAGATTGGGGGGTCTGAAAAAATAATTCTTGATATAAGAATAATGGACAATGGTAGCGGCATACGGCGAACGGGTCGGCTGGCGGGAATTTCCTCAAATCCCTGAGGAATTTCCTCAAATCCCTGCGGAATTTCCTCAAATCCCTGCGGAATTTCCTCAAAAATCTGCGATTCAAAAATTTGATAAAAAAAAAACAATTTCTAATGTAACGAGTAATGGCTGTTAGGAGCAAATTTAGTCGGTCCCCTTGGCATCGTTATAACTAAGTTTGACTCTAATTAAATACCTTGCAATACTTATTTGCCCGATAAGATTTTTAATAACAACATTCATTTATACCTAGTGGACTTCGTGACCTATCTCATTGGGAGTTCAATCGATCAGATTAGAAAAGGAGGAAAAATTTCCCTCATCCATAAATCCTCTGTTGGCCCTTTTCCACAATAATTCTCATTTTCACCTAAATCTAAAAGAATTTCATCATATCACTGCGCTAGAGATTAGCGACCTAGCAAATTTAAATTCCATTACTTACAATTTTGGTGTTTGCAAATCCCATAGTCGCTGTGCACACGTGCAGCTAACAGATTCCTAAAAGCTTGCACCCTTCAAAGATTTTACAGTAAAGTGCCAGAGGTATTTGATTGCATGATATGGCTTTCTCCTCCTTGTTATTCAATGCCCTTAGTATCCAGTGAAAAACCTGTATATAATGTCATATAATATTTTCTTCCCCTGTTGTAATTTGTACCAACTTTATATTTTATTATTTACACCCTTATAAATTATTATATTACAATATCTAAAATGTTCATCCAAGTGCGTCTGCTACTCGTGAATATTTTAAATTATCATTTTAATTCACATGCACGTAATGAATACGTTATTTTCTAATCATATTAGATTAGGTTATATTGTGTAGATATTCTAGTGATATTTGTAGTTTACGTTTGATTATTTATACCTTTAGTTTATTCTAAATTGTTATATAGTATTCTAAATTGTGCATGGACAATGTGATTTGTCCGAAACGTCAGAAGTTAAAAAGTCCTTCTAAGGACTACATTACGCGAGTAAACCTAGAAAATTATTCTACATATATATTATAATAACAGATATATCTGTTATTTTACAATTATATCAGGTTAGTTTATTTAGTGTAAAGCGCACTTGAGGTTAACCTTCATAAAACTGCGCTATAGAAATTAACTCTTATTATTATTATTATGAACTATTTCTTAGAATGGAAAGTTCTATAGACTCTGAATTCAAAACGCACATTTGGAATTCATTTCAGACTCACGCTCGAGTTGTATTAAAACGGGCAGTGGATTTTTTAGCGCGGAATTTTAATAGCGTGCTTTTTTGAAATGTGTTAAATTATATTACAAGATTGTTATTTCATATTATCTTTTTCATGGTTCACTGCAAAAACCCATCGAAACCGAAACCAAAACCGACACTGCTTCTACCACTGAAGAGATAAAAAGATAGAAATGTGTTTTGGGCGTGTCTATGAGCCCATAGCAAAAAAATTGCTTTACTTCGGTGAAAATAATTGAATACGTTCCAATACGGAAATTCTTTCTTGACCAGGTACTTAATTTTATTGTTACCTAGAAGTTGATAGGTCTTGTCATGTAAATTGACGACTTTCGGATTCCTTCAAATAGTTATACGTATATCACACTTCTGTTGGTTTTCTGTTCAGTTACTTCTACATTAAACAGTGTCATTCCAATAATTCATTGTCGCTCAAAGGGTGTAATTATTACATAAAGTATTTTTATGAATGGTTGGTTTCCTCGCTAGACCGGACAATATTGACACCCCTGGCGGCAGTTACCGGAACCCGCGGTGACAATAGCGGGTGGCCTTGGAGAAATATTATAAACGACAAGTTACGTAGGTACTTATCTTGTGATTGATCTGTTCCCATAAAGTAACGGGTGGATTAAAAATATACTAAAGAAAATGATATTTATATAATTAATAAGAAGAACTTTATTTAAATCACTGTTTTTAATATATAAATATCTACATGTTTCAGAAGCAAATCTTCCCTCATCAACATAAACAATATAGTAAAAAAAGACATAAACAAGAATTAACAATAAGTGATGAAAGTAAGTAAGTAATCATTAAAAAAATTTAAAAAAATAGAAAGAAATATTTATATATTAAATTAAATTAAAAGTATTAAATAACAAATTTATATTTGGAATTTTTTGAAAATTTTTTGTTGTTGTTACTATTAATTTAAATAAAATCAAGAAAATAGCAATGCGTAAAAAAATTTATTATTATAATTAAAATTTATAATGATAATATTCTAAATATAATAATAATAATAATAATTGGATTACTTGTATAGCGCCGTTTTTGTGAAAAATCACCTCAAGGGCGCTGCACAAATCTTAATTCCTATTCTTTATCTAATTATGCACAGATACAGAAAAACATACTTACCTGGCAGGTCGCTTCATATGAACACAGTTTTATTAGAAAATTAAAGTATAGGGATGATATTTTTACAGTTGCTATTTTATCCTCCTTTTCTATTGATGTTACATTTATTAGAAGATTGGTGGGACAAGAAGAGTTGGCATTTATTTGAAATACTTTTAATTTTTAGGACTGGAAAATGTTTATAAAATGACCTTAAAAAGCGTAAGAAGATTCTAATGGATATTACCATTTTTTATTTATTTTTTAAACTTTTAGTTATTTACAGTGTTGCGGGCTGTGGACGCATTTGCGCACCGATGCGTGAATTTTTTCTATAAGTGACTTAAACTTTTTCTATAAGTATGCACTGACAGGTTAGCCTAGCTATGCAATTTAAGGGCGAATTTCTTCAATTTATGGATATGTTAGTCTGATAAGATGATTTTTAAGTTTAGTTCTGAATTCTGTCGAGTCTTTGATAAGTCATGCGGCAGTTCATTCCAGGCTTTAAGTCCTGATACTCCGAAAGCGCGATCACCGAACTTAGTATTAGGTGTGCGCTTTAGTTCCTGCAACCTCCCGATAGCTGATGACGCTGCTGACCTAAGGGTGGACAGCCGTGAATTGGTATTTTCAGGAATACACAGTTCTGATAAGTAAGCAAAAAGTAATAAAAATATAGTTATTAATATGAAAATAAAATGAAGCTATAGCTTTTTAAAAGATGTATTTGATTATTAATAATATTTATTTGACTATTAACACTATTTACGTATTAAAAACAGTGGTTTAAGCAAAGTTCTTCGGATTAATTATATTAATAATGACGCCACAAAATAATGACACCGTTTTAAGAGTATAAGTTTTATTTATTTATTTGCGCCCTAGTGGGCTTTTACAAGAAAATTATATTTTCTTGTTATTTCAATTTGTTTACCAAGATATTAAACGGGTGTTTTTTAAAACTTTTCTATACTACAAAATATTTGCTATTTAAACAACTTTTAGCAAAATTTTATCATCGGTGTTAAAACTTTGGGGGATATCTGTACCTTAGAATCAAAAGTCGTCAAAAAAGTCCGTGATAAATTCAAAAAGTTCGGGATTAATGGCATAGGTAATAATTTTTGGCAATATATATATCATTAAATATGAAAAGTGAATTAATATATATATATATATATATATAATTAATTTGCTAACGCCGGGATTTGAGCCCGCGATCTCCGGAATCGTAGCCAAGGGTCGTAACTACTCAACCACGGAAACTCTCATTTTGTGATGTTGAGTGAAAATAATACTTTTGTTTTGTGTGTTCAGTTTTTTTTTACACATTTATCATTATCATAACCATCTTTCTTAGTGTTTCAGCTCTAATTCTAATTTATTTACAGCCAAACAAGCACCGTTATTCAATCCGCCAAGAAACATACACAAAACGTGTTTTTATGGGACACACGTTGGTTTTTAATCTGAGTTCGATACATTCCACCGGTTGGTTATTCAGATCAAATAATATAGTATGACCAAAAAAACCTTCTCCTCCACCCAGTTGACCGTGACAAGTCCACTTCCACCGGATAGTCAAAAAAGGCAAACGTATTTATGGACATACGAGTACCTACCTACACCTAGTTAAATGTAATAATTTGCACGTACACTCACGTGTTTTTTGGGTGTCTTTGTTTTTTTTTTTTCATATCTACTTATTATTATTAACCAATATCATCATCAGCGCTAGAAACCGTGGAGATTTCTGTCCGCCACTACGAAACGCCAGTGACGTGCAATGCCAAAAATAGGCTGTGTGTATTATTTTCTATTCGGACTGTCACGATTTGTTTCAAAATTTTGATTAAAAGTATTTGACAATATGTCCGTAAATTAAACCCTACGGCGTGTTGGGTAGTAAAGGGGAATACTCAGAAAATACAATCAATTGTTAAAATGATGGAAAAGGGAGTAGTTTATTAAAACATTAACAAAAAAAATTCTTTAGTCAAAGTTTTGTTGGTTCATTTTTTCCTCCACAGATGGCGGCGCCAAAAAAATAAATTTTCGTGTAAGCCTTTAACCTAAGGTAGTGTTGGAAACTAAAAAAAAAACTGATTATTTATTAAATAGGTGAAATTCTTTAGTGGAGGGGCAATAATAACGGTAGTGTTGGAAACTAAAAAAAACTGATTATTTATTAAATAGGTGAAATCCTATAGTGGAGGGGCAATAATTGCTAGTAGTTAGTCTTACTATTTCACAACTTTTATTGCAAGCAATACGAGGATGCGCGATTTTGTGTTATTTATCCCGCAATAAAACCGCATTGAGGAAGGAAAATGTATTTCCTTAAATCAGGTTGCAACTGGAAGAATAAATTTGTTACATAGAAACAATGTGGAACGATTGTGACGAGAGATTTGTCGCAGTTTATTTAATCTTTCTTTTTACGATTCGTTTTTCTTAGGGTAGGCACAGCTTTTCATCACTGCGACACGCCTACACTCCTACCGGTCTCCTGATGCCTCCGTCTAACTTCTTTTTGTGATCTGTAGTCCCTGTACATCTGAAAAAACTCTCGACTTTCTCTGCATTTTAAGGCACGGATTTTTATCTTAAAAACACAAATGTGGGAATATTTAGACGGGAATGCTGTACTTGTTTGGCCAGTATTTCAACAGAAGTATTGCTATGGTGAACTGGCATCACTGGTAATAAAAATAATCTTTGGATAATTTCCATACCGTCGTTTACGTGAAAAATCGCCTTAGGGGGCTTTTCCTTTCGGCGCCAAAGTACGGCTAGGAGACATGCTAAACGCGTGCCTTACATGGTTCACGCCTCGTCCTTGAGCTTGTTGAGTGAACTGACTTTCTTTGCATTTATGTTTTCTCCATTCTATAAAAATTGTATCTTTAAGGAAATCAAGACCCTAGTTCACTCCTTCCTTTCCTTCAACAGACTCCCATTAATATCTTTAAAGGTGACTTGGTCTCCAAAGTATGGAGAGAATATATTTTACCTAAGTTTAACAACGTATCTTCAAATATGTTTCAGATGTTATTGCATAACTAAACATATTAACACATCACCCAATGAGTAGGTGATTAAGCGATATGTTTGTAAATTTGTTTGGTGTTACATTGATAATGAATGTTCCTTCCTCAATTAAAATGTTTGATGAGGATTTAAACTTGAAATCGCTTCCGGTAATTAAGACCGGAAGTTGGGTATTCCACGTGGAATGTCATTGAAAATTTAGCACGCGATGTGGATGTTTTTAATTCTTAACCAAAACAAACAAATTGATTGAATCAAAAACATTCTTGGTACGATTTGTACAAGTAAAATAGGTTGGATTACATTTTAAAGTGTTTTATAATACGTACATGGCGATGAGTAATAATACGTACATTTACGTACAATGCAGTGAAATTTCAAATTAACTTACCGTTTTAAAAAGAGAGATTTTAACATTGATCTTATTAGATGTGGAACTGATGAAATAGACCTAATGCAGTAGAAATAGATCCCTTGGACATACGCATGGTCATATTTTGTGTAAACTATTTCTTAAAACAGAAAATCCTATGGGTGCTGAAATCACTATACAGTCCCTTTAAGGATATTCCCTTTCATATGTGATGCCAATGTCAATTGAAACGCGGGAGATATTACAATAATTTATTTTCATCCCGAATGCCTACGTGAGCTATACAGACCGCCTTCAAATCGATAATTGTACAATGTTGACATTTTAATATAATCCCTTAGTTGATTGTCCCGTCTCCACTAAAGGCGACCACATTTAAAGGATTTCTAAAATCCTTGAATACTTCCTCACTTAATCAGTTACATATAAAACTCTGCGAATAACAGGTTTTGTGAACATTAATTCCTTTATTAATGTAATACTTTTGGTCTGAAAAGTAGTGCCAGTGTATTGAAATAAATATTTTAATTCATTTTGGCATTGACAGGGACGGATTTAATGCATTTGTGTAATTTACAAGGAGGGTCATTGTGATTTGTTTACGTAAGCGTTTTTGAATGGCATTTTATCATATATAACTTAATTTATAATAGTGTGGAAAACAAAACGATCAGTGTTTGGTTAACCTCCATAGCATAGCATGGTGCTGCACAACTTTCTTGGGTAATTATAATCGATTGCGTCTAATTACGCTGTCTCTCAGGCGAACTATTTCTGACCTAGTTGTATTATATAGAATTATATACCACCTATTTGCCACTATTAATTTAGATGTACCGACGAGGAACACGAGACAAATTGTACACAACCAACTCACTAACGAATAGGATGCAAATTTGCAGGTATTGTTGATATATTTTCTGATTCCATTTATAAAATAAAGTGTCATCTATACCAGCTCTTTGATGAATCCTGCAATTAATTGTTATAGCGTGGATAAATCAGGTATAAAGATTTGTGTTATTAAATTGTTTCCGTTTTTTATTTTATTTTACTGTTAAACGTTTTAAAAATATTGTTCGTGGTTTAAAACTCTATGTACTTATAATTTTCGATGGCATATTATATTCTGTTCGAAAGGTCCATTTAAAGGCCCATATGGGGGTAAAATCAAATAAATAGAGGATTTACGTATTGTTTTATGTATTTGTAGCATAATATTTATATGTAACAAGTTTTTTTTTTTAACACGTGTATCTACAAAGAAAGTTTTTCTGGTGCTATGTCCTTTTATAATTAGAGATACAGCCTGGCATAATATTCTTGTTAAATAATAAATTCTGAACTAAGCATGTCATTTTTATGGCAACCCCAAGGTCTTTGACATTTTCTTGTTGTTTTTCAAAAACTATCATACCCGATCATTGTTGTTTACTTTAGTTATTTGTTAATAATTACAAATCATTTCAAATGAATAGACCAATGAACAGTGGAACTAGGGATGTTATTTACTATGTATTCTGGCGCTGTTTAGTTGAATTTCAAGCTACGAAACTCCTGTCTAACTTTGAGGACGCTTTCAAATGCACTACTGATATGACTTGGGAGGCATTATGGTCTGTTGACAAATTTTATCAATTTCGTACGTATTTAAACAATATTGTTTAATTATAGCAATGTATATTCAGATTTGAGGTTATGCTTCACGTTTGAATTTGACAGTTTATTGTAAACAAAAACGTCCAGAAAAAAAACGACAAAAGTCAATTTTGTTTGTTTTGTTTTTAAATATAATTTAAATTGCGAAGTTCTTTTTTTGAGTTGAAATCGCAAAATGGAAGCGGGTAGCATGAAATATCGTGAAACTGGAAACGAGAAGCAAGAAGAAGAAGCGAGAAGTGACGAAAAGAAAAACTGAAACAAGAAGAAGCGGGAAGTTGAAAACTGAAACAAGAAGAAGCGGGAAACAAGAAGAGGCAGGAAACAAAAGAAGCAAGAAGCAAGAAATTAAAACCAACGCTCAATTCATTTTTATAGTTATTTCTATGCTATATTTCCATATTGGCTCTAGGTTGCCATGTATACCGCCTAATTAAATTATATCCTCTTTCTCATCCTTAGAGCATGTGCTCCAAATTCTAGCATAATTAGTGCCCCCTGGACCCTGGTGTTCTGGTGGGACTTAGTGCACTCTTACTTTATTTACACTTTCTCTTGGTAATTTTTTTTAATATTTTTAAATTACTACAAATTATGTATTTATTTAATATTTTCATCATTCCATCCTTCAATTCACATTTATGAACACCATTTGCATAAAGTAAAAATATATAGATACAGAAATATTTTTGAGTAAGATTCTTGAGAAATATTTATTTTTTAAGTTTGTTATACATGTTTTATTTTTTTAATTTTACATAGAGAGATCCCTTCCCGTATATATATATTAACTTTACCTGTAAATTTTGAGTTTCGAGTAACAAGCACCCGTTAGACAGACTACAAAAAAAGTAGTTTATCTGAACTTTTTTCGATTGTGTTTTTTCTTTTGTAAAATATAAATATTAAAAAAAAACATCTTCAATAAATGTAAAATTCACTTTGTGGCAACATTTTTAATTAAATAATACAAAATATTTACTTAGACCATTATGCCCATGAGCTATATTAGTGTTGCCATTTGAAACCTTTTGAACGACCACAGCGCCATCATTTTTTGGCTACCTTTAAATATCAGACTGTATATATCATCAGAGTAATCGGGGCTACCGCCCGGAGCCGAACTGCACTCACAGCAATCGCAGGTTTCAAAGCGCGACTTATCTTTCTACTCCATTTTCATTCTGCTCGATTAGTTGTATAATTATGTATTGTAACCCATATATTATAGTTTTCTACTCTTGCATGAAGTATCCTATCTACCATATTTTGGGAATATGCCTTTATATAAATTAAATTTTCAAAAAAACCTCCGTATTATTTTTTGGTCCATGTTTCTATTCCATAGAGAAAGATTGAGAAAATATTACACCCTCTTCTAAAACTTGTCAAACTTGGAAGTTCCCATTTTAGGACAGTCAAATTGACAAGCTTGTTTTATGTTACATAATTAAAAGTAAAGAATATGAACAAACATTTAGCAGAAATTTAATAAAGGTAATAAATTTAGTTTCCGGGTACACACGATCTGATTCTAGAATTTTGATTAGCAATCACTGAGCTAATGATAATATTCGTCAAATTTAAGACCTAAATAATACTAAGATGCAACAATAATGGCAAATAAAAATAGCACCATAATTTTTATTATAATAATAATGTAAATATTTCTAAAGCTGATCAAAAATTTCTATAGGGTATGTACGTGAAATTATTTAATTAATTTTTTTGCTACGTCGTTTGGGTGCCATAATTGATTTGAAAGCTGAAGTAAATGTCTTGTAACGACTATTACCATCCCTAAACAAAGTAACATTATTTTGAAAATTTCGTTTCATTCCAAACATTTTTTTATTCGAAATATATCTAAATAAAAAAGTTCTTAAGTAGATACCTACTTGTGTTTTCCATTTTTAAAATATTCTACCCAAACAAACCTTCTTCTTTTGAACATATAATATGTGGCTAACCAGAATCTAATATCTATGGGATAACCTCAATACAACATGGCGGGTTCAATGTTTTTCAGATTAATTTTAAAACGTTAGACCAACAGTTTTACATATTGAATGTCATTCAAACTACTCTCTAAACCTTTCCATCACTTATAAGAACTAACTGTGGTATTTTCAGAAATCGATCGAGTAATTTTCGAGAAAATCGACGACAAACAGACAGTAAAGCATTCATTTTTATTTATTTATTTATTGATAGATAGATTAGTCAGCAAATGTTCGCTTTTGACTCTCGCTAAATCAAGACGTTAATCATTGACCAATTTTACATTTCGATTTCCATGTATCCGGGTATGACGTTGAATATTTTTGGACACGAGCATGAAAATTGCCATTAAGCAAGGGATGTCATGGTAATAGGTGGATTATTTCTAGAACAACGGGTGACTTGACAATGGTTTATGGATGGATAATTTTTTTTGTGTGCGTAATATAATTCAAATTCGTATCCCTTCAAATAATACGTTACTGGAGTAATAATAGGTCACGACACAAAAGGCGTTACATACAAAACTTAGCTTTACTTTATAGTAATAATAAATGATCATACTTCCATAATTTAAAGTACGGAATGCTTTTGGTGCAAACTAAGCGAAAATGATTACTTCGCTTATTTTGACAACAATATTAATCACGTCGATAAATCCGATAAATAAATCGATTTTATAAGAAAAGCTTTCATTGAACTGTACAGGATAAGTAATCACCACCAATTACCGCAGGTAAAACAGATTTGGAGTTTCTTTGCTCATAAAATAAAACAAGTTTAGTAATACTGTTAATGACACGTTTAAATCTATCTAAACTTGAGCACGACCTGGAGTTATTTGGTAAATGCTGTCTCATGGTATGAAGGGGTAAAATATTGCTGATCTATATTGTTTTTTTATTTTTTTTTTAAATTTAATCATAAGGAAATCATTCATTACGTAGGTATTTTAAGAGCAAAAAACTGCTATCACGGTCAGTTAACTATAACTATAATGTTAGATAGAGTATCTATAAGTGCAGATGTCTACTTGTATGTGAAAACTGTAATCTGTTTTTTTAAGTTTCAATCAAAAATATATGGGGATTAATTGAAGATGATTTTGACATTTATTAGAAATCGACGTATGATATCGATAAAAATGACGGGGCGGATTGGTGTAGTTATAGTTAAGTGGATTAGAGCGCAGGGTCCCGGATCATGGGGTCCTGGGTTCGAGTCCTAGACGCTACCGTTACCGTTTTCTTTTCTGTATCATTTCTATTGTTGTGTCCCTATAATATTTTGTTCTCTTTTCTCTCTCTTTTGCATTCTCTCTATTTCACTCTATTTTATTCTGTAACAATAATAATATATAAACGATATCTCTGTATTATTCTTTTGTTAGTATATTTGCCCTGACGAAGCTTGAGGTAAGCGAAACCGGTTGGCGAAAAATAAAATATATTCGTGGTTTATAACAAAGTGTTTTTTTTTATTTATTTAAGATGTCAAACCACAAAGCTTCTTGTAAATAAAAAAATAATAATAAATAGATAATAATAAAAAAATACATTTATAAAAACTGGAGAATTCGACGGTTCCTAACTATTTCTCGCAGATTTACTATTACCATTGTCCAATTAAATTAAATACATAACACGAAATAAGATAATAAATAATTAATTGCATTATTGACTCACCTTCTTTGTTGCAACTCGTCCAGTTCAACATTCCTTGCCGTAGACTCGGAATATCAAGACTTTTTTAACCCAAACCAGCCCCCTGTAATGTTTGGTACTAGTCTAAATGATTTTTTTTTCAAGGTTTACGAAATTAAATAACGAAGATTTTCATTTAGAATATCTAAAACCATGGACTCTACTAAAACCTTGTTTGGGCTTTAACTTGAATGTTCTCTCAAATGTATATTGGTGTCCTCTTTTTGTCATTGCTTCATTCTTGTATTATGTATGTGTTGTTCTTTTTATGTAGGTCTTGTTTATTTTATTTCGTATTATGTATTTTATGTAATTGGACAATGGTTCGCAATTAAAATAAAATTAAAAAAAAAAAACAAAAGTTACAGAAAAAGAACGGCACGTACATAATACATGAAGGAAGCAATGACTAGTGAATTAAATTTAATAAATAATCTTTTTTTTAATTAGGTATCTCTTGAACTTATTTTCATATTAAATTAATACTGAAATAAATTTATTTTTTAACTTCTAATATAATTTTTTTATTCAAGGTTTTAGAAGAATTTTTACTAAGATTTTTAATTAATTACTCACCCAGTTTAATCAACTTTTGTTTATGTTTATCATTTGTCTATACTTGACAATATTATTTTTTAGTATCCTATATATTCCTGATGAAGAAAGCATCCCTTTCAAAACATGTTGATATCTGTGTATATTAATAAAGTGGTGAATACGAAGTAATTTTTTTTTTTAAATTAATTTATTAATAATGACGCCACAAAGTGAAAATCAATCTTTTGAAGAAATGACAAAAAATATTCATTTAAATGAAGCAGTTATTTATATTTTTTTATTAAAATGAAGCGTTGCTAATAATTCACATCGACATTCTGATTCCTACCATAATGTGTGGTACGGAGACGAGGGATTGTCGTAATCATTGAAATATTAACTGGAAACATCGATTAACCATGATACTGAGAGAAATCACAAATTTGGACGTAAAACTTTTCAATTTTTCACTTGTGGCAAACACTTTGTGGGTATACGTACTTATAAAACTTTTCACCTTATCCCGTTAAGTCTTTTTGGGAGATATTTATCCCAGACACGGACACAGACACGGACTCATAAAAGTCATGTTATCCCATTTTGTACTACTAAAACCAAATATCTATTAAACTTATAAACGTAGTCAAATATTAGATTTATTTATTTATTACAAAAAAAATTCACAATTGTAACATAATACATGATATACGTGATTTATTTTTACTTGTTATTATTCTACTCTCCATAAATTGAGCTCCAGTAGCTCGTGGTTATGGGAGGAGTATTTACAAACATAAGATAAACATAAACCCTTGTCTGTAAATTTTATGTTTTTGATAACAAGCTCCCGTTAGACAAACTACAAAAAAGTAGTTTATCGGGTCTTTTTGAGTTGTATTTTTTTCTGTTGTAAAATGAAATAATTTTTTTTTTTTAAAAAGACAGTTAGAGTAAGTGATATGAAATTAAAATTATGTATATACGAGTATATGCTGCGTTTTTACTTACCACAATTATTTGATGAACATTCACAATTGGTAAGTAACACAATTAAAAGAGGAAAATGCATTTTTTTATAGATATTGTTATTTTTTACAAACTTTACTGCAACGGTAATATAAAATAAGTGTCTACGAGTGTTTTGGTAAAAAATCAGTACATTAGGCCAATTGTAAATATGGTAAAAGGTTAAATAAAACTCTACCCTTCATTCTGGAGAATGACTCCCGTGGTAATTACTATGTTTTACTTACCACGGCAGTATAGTGAGGTATATGATTTAAACTGTGCTAGAAAGAGATAAAACATTATTGTTGTGCCATTTAAAAGTTTAGCATTCATATTTAAGAAAAATTATTATTTATTCTCAAAAAGACTCGAGAGGTTAAATTAGCTAAAAAAATACTTTATTTCAACAGGTGGGTGCAATGTCCTGTCTAATAAATTGAATATTATAAAATAATATAATTAGAAATATTACATTTAAGCATTTAGGTATAGTAAACAAATAAATTAGACCACGCGTATCAAATTAGAACAAAACATTATAGTATAGCCTGTACAGTACATGACAATTATCTTTAAATATAAACTACAGACAGCATATCGACGCGACGGAGCAATCAATATCAGTATTGTAATATTTTTTTCATATGCTAAAATAAGCCGGTATTAAGTTCGACCTACCAAGGCCGTTAAGAGACCAGATCAACACGCCCGAGACCTTGGCCCGTGCGTCCCTCGAAACGCTGAATTCTTTCTCGATTTCTTTGGAATGAACATTGTTTTACGCTGTGTACGTTTTTCAATACTCGTTCAGAATCGACAACTAAAAACATTAGAATTAAAATATGGCGTCAACCACAGACCAAATATAACGTTAGATATGTTTTCATGTTTTCAAGTCCAGAAGTATTTTCTTGAATATTTTTTGGGATATTATGACGTGTTGCGCTTCCTCCTCTTTTAACCAACGTTTCGGACAGCGTTACAGTGTCCATCATCAGATTGTGGAGATGTGTGAATTTATGCATGTAGAAGTGATATCGCACGCATTATCCGATTTCCGATACTTGGCAGCTACACCAAAACTCAATGTCGAAAACCATGTTATTTATATAAAGGTGTGTTTTTTTCTCTTTCTAACACAGTTTAAATCATATACGTTGCTATAGTACAAAATGAGATAACATGACTTTAATGAGTCCGTTTCTGGCTGTGAGATATATCTCCATAAAAGACTCTACGGCTATTTGTTTTCTGGGAGAAATATCTCCCAAAAAGACTGGTTACCTTATATCGTATGCCGTTCAGAAATATTTAAACATAAGATATTTTACCATTTTTTTCATCACGAAAAATGCGTTGTGTTTAAACAACAATTTGAAAACTAAGACTTCTAAATTCGTGTCCGTTGTTTTGGTCGAGTGGCGCTACAGTATGCGCGATATTAAAAAAGCTTTGTTCAGGTAATTGAACCGCATTACATGTTGATTGAGTAATTATGCATCGAAATGTGTTTTATGTTACAAGAATTAAGCTGCTAATATTCACAAAATAAACATAGTCATGCATTTTATTGACTTGCACGCTATCCGCGTGAGCAACATTTTTTTGTTTTATTTATATAACTTTCATTTTCCATCTGCGACGCAATGAAGTATTTTAATATTTTTAACCTTTTATTTTTTTTAATGTTAATTTTTTTACGTTTTTAGATACGCTTTGGAACTACTTTACGTACATAATATGGAAGATAAGAAGATATAACAGTGAAGAATCCTGTAAAACTATATACTCGTACAAGCAAGCCATCATTGTTCCTGAAATTAATTATTGTACCAGTATTTTGTTATTGTCAAAACAGGAGGATTTTATTGTAGAAATCTAACTGTTTTGCGAAACAAAGCCATGCGAATAATTTAAAAAAGAAACAAATATTCCAAAGAGAAAAAATTTCTAAGGGATCTAAACGAACTGCCTTTTAAACAAATTATGTACTTAAATGTAATATTTTTACTCATTAAAATGTTTAAAGGCCAACGGTACACAACTGCTGATCCTGTACAAATCGCAAGTGCGTCCCACTGTAGAATTTGGCAGCCACCTCTGGTCGGGAGCCCAAAATATCTGAAAAACCCATGACGCAGAAACGGGCGGTCCGTTTGACAGATTCGCCTATCTTAACAAACGGGTTGCAATCTTTAGAGCAGACGTCAAATGGGAATGCTGTCCTTGTTCTACAGGTAATTTAATGGAGGATGCTTTGAGAAACTAGCGTTATTGATCCCTTCGGCGCCAGTGCATAGTCGGGAAACACACTAAACGCGCGCCCAACATTTGCACACGATTGACATTTGTCACATGATAACGGGTCGGTTCTACGATTCGTTCTCGTGTTCAACAGCTCGGCTATGGAATGATCTGCCGGCCCCTGTGTTTCCTCCCTCCTACAACGTGGGTCTCTTCAAGACCCAGGTTCACTCCTTCCTATCCTTAAAAAATCTGAATTCTTGAGTAAAATTAATAAACATTAATACAGACATAATCACTCTACAAGAAGGAGAAATGAAATAAGACTTCCCTTTCGAAAGAAAACAAAATCGCAAAGCTCATTACTATATAGAGCAATGAAGATCTTACAAGAAATACCCAACAATATAAAAGAAGAGGAAATTATCTTGAAGTTTAAGAAGGAAGTGATGAAATACGTAAAGTGCACTTTTTAATGTCGTAATCTTAAAAGTTTTATTTGCAACTTCTTAATTGGATACTCTTATTGTGACTTAAAGTGTAAATATGTTTGTGTGTAGATAATATGTTCATATTAGAATACATTAGTGTGTTCTATTTTAAATTCAACGAATTTGTGCAATAACATTTTTGTTTTGTTATGATATTAAAAAAATAAGGTACAATTAAAAAATGTTTTCATTTAAAATGAATGTTTATGAAGAGTTTTAAAATAAAATTCTAAATTTGCATTAACATTTTAATACACTTTTAATTTTTTGCCTATTAAGTAAAAAAAAAATTTTCGTCCTTTTAGTTTATACGATTTTTTGATAATAATTTATTATCATACAGATATGAGGTTTTCTTAATATGTGTTTTTTAATGCTTAATGTTGGCATTCAAATCTCAATTTGTGAAAAATTTAGATTTGTAAATTACTGATTAAAGAGGGGTAACCAAAAATACGCATTTTGTAAGCTGCGAACTGCGAACAATTTATATATTTAATCTATAAGGGTGGTTAGGAAAATATATAAGATTTCCTATGACAGAAGATCTTAGACTGTAAGCTTTGAAGTCCTATTTGAAGCGCGTACTGGAATTTTAGATAACGCTCAAAAATGGTTTTACTGGTTTTCAAACGGCACATGTTTTTAAACATTGTATATTTAATTTCTTCAAAAGATTGGTATTCACTTTGTGACTTCATTATTAATAAATGAATTAAAAATTACTTTGTAATCACCATTTTATGATATTAATATATACATATCAACATGTTTCGAAAGCGATCCTCTCCTCATCGGGAATATACAGAATACTAAAAAATAATAATGCCAAGTATAGACAAATGATAAACATAGAACACAATAACGTAAGAATAGACAAATTATTGTGTTCTATGTTTAGAATTTAAAAGACTACCGTTTGAAAATTACCTTAATTTGAAACCTTAGACATTTTCTCAACTACACGTACAGAATTTACAGATAACTTATTTGTTGTATTGCTTGAGTTAGCAACCTGCAGAGTGACGTTTAGCGCCTAATTTTGGTGCTCATCCTTAAGGCTACGATATTCACTTACTTTTTTTTATTCAAAATACATCAACATTATTGTTTCTATAACGAAGAAATTTCTATAATCATTTCTTTTAGTGAAAGTCCATAAAATAGGCAAAAATGTGCTTTTTAAAATAGGTATGACGTATGTAAGTTAAGTCAAAGCAAAAAATATTATTAAATTGTGCAAAACAAAGAAACAGTGTTTCAATTAAATCTTATTGTCGCACAAGAAAGGTTTGTCAAAATGACATGATCACCAATATTTACGTTAGCTCAGCGGTTTGAAAAATAATTATACTTAACATTTAACGGATACGTCAGAGTCCGGGGCCAACTTAATATAATCAACTATCAAACGAGTACACTGCACTTTTATATTCCCAAGGTTGTATTAAAATACTTGCAAGAACCTGTTTAAAATACTAAATTGTGACCATTTCTATTTCAAGGAGTTATGTCGCTTACCTGTTCAAATTTACCTGAACGATAGATTTGGAGCAGGGAGGGGTTTGAGAGAGAGGGGATATTTGATGACCTCCATGGCAGGCCGGCATGCTCCTTGTCTCTGAACCCAGTAGTATCGGATCAGGTTGTTAAGGGCCAGTTTTATAAACGAACTACCTAATTTCTGTTACGTAACAAACCGTTTCCGTTATCCGTTCATTTTTTATCTGAATAATCAGTATTCGATTCTCGTCACTTTCACTATTCGATTAGGAATCCATTTCACAAATGCAAATTATATATTATGTTTTAATTAACATGGTGCATGGTTTCAAATAAGCGATCGTCGGGTAACAACTGACAGCTGTCAAATGACCATAATCTGACGAATGTTTATAAAACGGCGAAATCGGGCGGTAGATCAAATATTTGTTAAAAATGGTATCAGGCGTTACGAACGGATGGTTATAAAACCGCCCCTTAAGCAATGCATTTAAATATGGGTCATATCACAAACATTGTACTTAGATGACAGGTTGACAGGATGACAGGATGACAGGATGACAAGATGACAGGATGACTGGATGATAGGGTGACAGGGTTACCGGATGACCGGATGACCGGATGACCGGATGACCGGATGACCGGATGACCGGATGACCGGATGACCGGATGACCGGATGACCGGATGACCGGATGACCGGATGACCGGATGACCGGATGACCGGATGACCGGATGACCGGATGACCGGATGACCGGATGACCAGATATATTGATATGCTGACAAGATGAAAGGATGACGATTGACAGGATGACAGGTATACAGGTTAACAGGTTGACAGGATGACAGGTTGACAGGATGACAGGTATACAGGTTAACAGGTTGACAGGATGACAGGTTGACAGGATGACCCTTGGACAGACCGAGGAAGAGGTAGACTATCTGTGAAAAAATATTGAAGGAGAATGACAAAGCCTGTAGAACTGGAAATTAAAGGTGAGAGACTAGTGCCAGCGGAAAGCATTTATGATTGAGGCCGAATCCCCATAATAATGATGATTATGACATCTGCACCTCAAGCTCCTTGCTTTTAATATCGCTCAGCTAAAGACCAACTAATCAAATCAAAACGTTGAAGGAAATAGCTTTAACTATTTTTGGTGACCAAATTTGAATGACAAATTCCTTTCCAACCTTCCTTTTCTCAATCTCTTACCCTTCCCAAATTGTCTGCAGCCTACGAAATTTCATTGTTCGACTGGTTTTCGAGCAGTTGGGGCTCTCGTGTTCATGTAAACATCAAAAAATATATCACGGCGCCCGATTTAAGACAAATTCATTCACTCGCACAAAACAAAACAATAAATTGCTCCGACTCTAATTTAAAATCAGGACGAGTCAAGGATTGTATTTATTTTCGATTTGTTTTATTATTGCCTATCGAAAATATCAGGGTCTCCTTACAAACTCCTTTGTATTTTTTTACTATTCTGGGTACAGTAGTAGCCTTCGAGTGTATTTATTTATTTTTAATGGTTAAAGGTTGCTAGCCATTGTTACATATTAAATTATGGCGAACGCGATCGAAGACAGGCTTACGGATCTGTCTATGATTTATGGAAAAGGTCAAAGGAAGGGAGTGGCAATTTAAATAGGACACCGCAGCTATTGATGGGTAAGTATGTATATTCGAAACATATTGAGTAATGGATTATTTTGACAAAAAAAATTACACGTATCACCTTCCTTTTGAAAAATCGTAAATTATTAAGAGTTAGTTCCCGCTGTGGCTTGTGCATAATCTGAGTTTTTAAAAATCATTTCGGACATTTACATCGTTAATGGTCAATATATGAATCAATATAGCACAATCGATATAAACATGTATAACTTCTTAATGACTTTGTCTTAGCATAAAAAGACAATTAATTTTTCGTTATCCGTAAAAAAGGGAGATAATAATACATACATAATATACTACTACATCAATTTTTTTTTTTTTATAAACTTCAGTCCACCGTAATGCAATGCAATGTGATTACAATTAAAAAATACTTTTTTATCATTGAAGAGCGTTATTTAATAAAAGTGCCACTGAATACTAAAAAATGTAATAATTTTTTTTTAAATCACTTCGTGGTTTGACATATCATAAAAATCAATGTAAGTTTTAAACATGTTTAAAATCGGGCTATAGGATGAATTTGTTTGATTATTAAGTAGGTTTTCTGCTAATTTTAAATTTAAAGATTTTTTTAATTTTTAGTGCTTCTAAATTGTCTTCTATAATTCCTGTACCGTTTTTATGCAAAAGATTAGTTCCAGTGATTTTATTGAAAGTATGGTCTGGTGAGATTAGGTGGTTCGCGAGAATTGGCGAAAAATATCACATGTATTGGTGGTTTATAACAGGGAGTTTGTTTTATTTCATATAATTTAAATACAATTATTTATTTGTTCACCGTTTTGAAATATTTACAATGGTCATATTTATAAAATTAGCTTTGGAAAGTGCGCGAGTGTTAATAATCGTGGTAAAAATTTGTGAATTCACAGGTTGCATAATTTTTACTTTAGTTACCACTTGGTAGAGATGGTAAATAATAAAAATAAATTAGGGAAATAGAACATAAAGCGTAATATAAGATATCTAAAGACAGAAAAGAAAAAATAAAATAAAATTCAACATATTTTATAACATTTCTAATAACATAATAATGTGTAATAAACATAAAATATAATATAAGATATAGAAAGAGAAGAAAAAATTTAACACTCACCTACATAAAGACCAATGCTAAGCAAATGTTAACAACAAAATAAAAATGTTAAAATTGTCTTGCCACTTAACTTTTACAATTTGATTTTATTCTTGCGTTTAGCGATTACAAGTCAAAATGTCTGTGGCCGTTTATTTTTAAAAACAAATAAATGGAAAATAGATATTAAAATAAAATGAATAAGAAATAATTTGTATAAACCACTGTTTAATATGTAAATATCGACATGTTACGAAAGCCAAGCTTCCTTCATCGGGATACACAGCATACAAAAATAGAAAATATTTCTTATTAATTTTATTAATAATGACAGAATAATATGAGAATGTATGAGAAGATGTGTGAATGTGAATGAAGCAAGAAGTGTATGCTAATATCGAAATTTCTACCTACCACTGCGGGCAAATGGCGTGATGGTTAGTTATAAAAAATTTTTGCATAAAAATCACAAAAAAATGTTGGGAACGTTATAGCAAGGGCATAATGCTAATATGTACCCTGGGTGGTATGATTAATATTGAAACGCGTGAACTTTTCATTTCTTAGATAAATATATTACACAACAATAAATTACACGCATTTAATGTCAAGCAGTTTAAATTATTTGATTTAATTTAGTGAATGCGTGCTTCGCTTGTTTGCAAATTGTATAGAAAGTTCCTGTGGAAAGGAGAGTCGAGGCTATTTGAGTATCTACCTATAATAAGATTCTTTCCATGGAGATGTATAATAAATATATATCTATTGAACTTTATGTGTCTACCACAATATTGAAATGTAGCAACCGTAGATGGGTAGGTACTTATTGTATTATTTCATAGTAAGTCAACAAAAATCTCATTCATAAAATTCCATTGTTACACAAAACCGTAGCCACCTATCAGATTCAATAAAACATACCAAAACCACATATCGCACGTCTAGTAAAATTGAATTATATAAGAAAACAAAGGTATTCCAAGGTAATTTATAATAAGTAAACGATTTAAAAATTACTAGGTGGGCCCTCCAATGTTCTAGATTAGTCAATGTCATCTTTCAGGATGCTGTGTGGAGTCTTTTGGGGGATAGGAAGGAGTGAACATGGGTCTTGAAGAGACCCATTTGTGGGAGGGAGGAAATACAGAGGCCGTCAAATCATTTCACAGTCGAGCTATTGAATACAAGAACGAGTCGTAAAAGTGACCCGTTCTCGTGTGACTAATTTTGGGTGTGCATTTGGCGTATTTTCTGACTATGCACCGCTGCTAAAAAGATCAATGACGCTAGTTCCTCAGAGCATCTTCCATTGAAATACCGGTAGAACAAGAGCAATATTCCCGCCTAACGTCTGTGCGCCAAATAATGCAATTCGTTTGTTAAGATAGGTGAATCTATCAAACGGACCGCCCGTTTCTGAGATATAAACGAGAAGACGAATATAAACGTAAATATGTGCAATCTAATAACTACCTTGGTATTTAAAAGCAAAGATATAAAATTGTACTTATTGATTATTTCCTGACTTCCACACAAAATACTGAATGCAATTCCAGGGGGAAGATGTTCAGTGGCCGCCCAAGTAAAAGTTGGGAAAAGCAACTCCAGAGGCTGTGCGTAGAGAAACTAGGACTGCGATTAACAGAGGCCCATGAAGTAGCCCAGGACAAGGACGCATGGAGGCGCCTTGTCGAAGCGATGGTACCGGACTCGAATAAAATAAGGAAAAAAAGACAAAGTGGATTTTATTTAAGCATTCCCTCGTAGATTTACAGGACAGACAATAAAAGAGTTACGGGATTTCATGGAGAGGGGAACACCTCACCGCTGAAAAGTGATTAATATAAATCGCTATCGCAATTGGTAATTTCTACATAAGATTCGCACTTTTCTGGTAAATATTTTATGTATTTTATAATAAGAAAGTAATATTTCTTAATATCAGTTCTTAATATTTCTTTGGCCATGGTTTTGTGAAGCTAGAATAGCCATAAAATGGAACACAGTTAACTTCATGTCAAAAACGCCACAACATAAAAAATGTATATGTGTAGTAATAATAAAACTAATTTCTAATATAATTTTTTTATTATATGTTTTACAATAATTTTTATTATTAACATTTTTGATTAATTACTTACCTACTTTAATAAATTTTTTTATGTTTATAATTTGTCTATTCCTACATTTTGTGTTCTGGTTTTATCATTTGTCCATACTTGATATTATTTTTTTTATTATTCTGTATATTCCTGATGAATAACTCTTCGCTTTCGAAACATGTTGATTTGTATATATTTATAAAGTGGTGATTACAAAGTAATTTTTAATCCATTTATTAATAAATATATGAACCACTTTTGTTTCAAAATACTACCGTTTTTTTTTTGCTGAAAAATAACCCCATTCTCCAAAAATTTGGTGAATTTCGTCAAAATACCGCTCAGAATTTCACCAAAAAAGAACGCGAATTTTTCAGGTTTCTGTTCAGTGAATGATCACGTCCCGCTTGACAACAACGAGCCTAAACCAATACATATAGAAAGAAAGGGTCTTAGATTTAATTTACTTGAACAATTAGAAATTAATAAAAATGAACTAATGTTCCTAATATAATATTAAGTAATAAAGTAAGGAAAATTATATATTCACCGCTTCTCAGTATGTTCACATTTTCAAATCAATATAACACGTTTAAATAAATCAATTAAGAAAATATTATGATTTAAATATGGGGAAGCACATTGTAAATGTAAAAGCATCACAGAATAGAGAATTTTAATTATTTTTTAACTAAATCGGTTTTACCGATAATAAATCATTATTTTTAAAAACCCGTTCAAATTAGAATGGGGGGGGGGGGGTGAAATAAAATCATCTAAATAATTCGACACAATTTATATTAACCGAACGCTGAAACAGCTGTCACAATAATAAAAATTAAATATACTTGCAGAGCTTAATAATAATATTATTAAATTACATTTTAATTAATTTAAAAAAATATATTATAATAATAATGGAGTTCTACGAATTAAACACAAAAAGAATTAATATCTACCAGACAACGTATTCATGTACGGTACTGTATAGTAAGAGCCAATCTAGTGCATCATCAATCAATACGTACAGGATACACATACATTTAAGATCCGCCTCCCTTTTTTATAATCTATTGTTATAATTAATTATATTTGCAGCAAAATCGTGACAAAGCGTAACCCATATTTGATGAATTGTCAGATGGCAGATTATTTATTAAAACAATGGTTAATATTTTGTCGATGGTGACATTGATAGATCAAACGTTTAATTTTAAAATACATTTGTAAAAGCATTATTAATTGAAAATCAAAATATCGGGAAGTGTTGATTATTGGAGTGATTTATCGACATTTTGGTGATGGAGTTGAATTAACGACATAATGTATTTTGCTCGTGTGATTACCGAAGGGGTTAGGCAGCACTCAAAAATATCCCTAAAATCACGTCGTAGTTTACTAACTCAAGCAATGCTACAAATGATATGATTTAATACCAATACCAATGCTAGGAACGACCACAGATGGTACAATTTATTATTATCCAAAAACACAATTAATGTAACCGAAACATTGAAATATGAACAATTCAAAAGCAAATTAACTCCCTGAACTAAGATAATGATATATTGTACCCTCAATGTATACTATCTAGAATATAAATTACTATTGGGTTATTTTTTTTATTATTATTCTAAAACTGTTTCGTTGATTTACGTTTGTAGTTATTTAATAGGTTTTTTAATATTGTTTACATATTGAATTGTTTTTATTATTTTATCATTAGGTATGTAAATACTCCTCCCATAACCACGAGCTACTGCAGCTCAACTTATGAAGAGTAGATCAATAGGAACTTTTGTGTGTGATGTATTTTATGTTATAATTATTTTATTTTATTTGTAATAAATATAATATAACTAAAAAAATGTTAATTCCACATGGGTAGTTAGGAAAATGTATAAGGATTCCAGTGACTAAAATCTTCAAACTGTTATCTTTTAAATTATATGAAATAGATACCAAAATAGGTTCAGTTTGAAAACCAGTGAAGGGAATTTTAAAAGTTTCATCTAAAAATCCAGTAGTATTTCATATAGAATTTAAAAGATTACAAAGCGTGAATTTTCGCCTTTTGAAACCTTATATATTTTTCTAATTAACCATATAGAATTTATGGAGAAATCATTTTTAATATGTCTCGCGTTAATAAACTGAAGGTGTATGTGTTTGGGTGCAAACTTATCTGAATACAGATTCATTTAAAATAAAAAATAAAACTAATAGATATATAAAAGTATGTGTTCAACAATTTCCTATAAATACAATAAAAGGGAGAATGTGATATATTTTTACAACAGCAAAAATTTTATGTTTACCAATAACTGACAAACAAAGCCATTAAGTAAAGCGATAAGTAACGTCGTAACATTATTGCCTTCTTGTCTTTTTTGCCTTGATAAAAGTGTATCGTCTTTATTGAATGTAATTTTAAAAAATCAATTTGCTAGTGGGTATGACTGTAGTCTAAGATATTTACCTAAAACCAAATTTAACAAAGATTAAATATAGAAAAAAAATGGAAGGTTAACCTAGCGCGTAACCGCGGTTTGTGTTTTTGATTTAATTTTTAAATTAGCCGTCTTCCTATAAAAACTAACACGTGTTAGCATTATTAATTGAAGCTTTGTTGTTGTGGTTGGTAGGTTCCAGCGCAGTAGAACGTAAGTGGCGTTGGTACAACCAACCGAAACCACATAAATTGTTTCATTAATAATATAATTTCCCAACGCTGCAAATGAACACGTCTTGAAAGAGATAATACCGGGATTTTTGTTTTATTCATTTCATTAATTTTATTATACACAATTTTTTGGAAACATGTCTAACAGCAACCCCTTAAGAAATGTAGACAACATCTAATACCTTGGTTTAAAAATAGATTTTTTTATTAAATTAGACATTACAAAAACATAATGCAAAAAGTCCCGATAAACTACTTTTTTGTAGTTTGCCTAACGGGAGCTTGTTATTCAAAACTGTATCCTAAATTTACAGCTAAGTTTACAAAATTTATAAATCTATATAAAATAAAAATAAAACATATGTAATAACAAACTTAAAGCAGAATTATTTCTCGAGAATTTTACTCGAAAATATTTCTACAAAAATATAAAAAATATGAAATGAACACAACAATAAATCGTACATAAAATAATATTTCCTACTCATTTATCTACTCGTAACACAAATAGTTTGTTTCAGCTAGCCAAGTTTTCAGTATATTTATTAACTATCATTTCTTCAAACGAATGGTATTCACTTTGTGGCATCATTATTAATAAATTATTTGAAATATATACTTTGTTTCCTCCACTTTATAAATAAAGATAAATATCTATCTAAAACAAAACATCATCGTCATCGTCTGCCGCTCAGAGGCCGACTAATCTAGAAGACCTTCAGGATTTAGTTATGAACAAAACTACTAAATTGGAAAAAAAACAAGATGACATCATGGAACAAAACAATAAAATACTTGAAAGTATTCAGTTCATGAGTGCGCAGTACGAAGACTTACTGACCAGAATCCGCGAGGTTGAGCTCCGCAATGATGAGCTATCAACAAAGAACTCAGCTTTGGAAGCCAGGATTGTGGTGCTCGATAATGGTGCAGAATTCCAGGAACGAACCCTCAAGGCCAATAATTTGGAGATTAGAGGTATCCCAGAAACCGAAGGCGAAATTTTGAAAGACATTGTTTTTAACATTTGTCAAAAAACCGGTTCTCCCATTCGACTAAATGACCTCGATGCTGTTTATCGATCAGCAAAAAAAAATAACCAGAAGAAACCGAGATCAATTATCATGAAATTAAAGTCTAATCTCGCAAGAAATCAACTTCTGTCTGATGTTAAAACATTCAACAAAAATAATCCCAATAGAGAAGACAAACACAACACGTCGAACATCGGTATCGCCGGCCCCCGCTTGGCGATCTATGTTTCAGAACAACTGACATTTCGTACTAACCACCTATATTTCAAAACCCGGCAAGTGGCTCAAGACAAAAAATACAGATTTACCTGGATTAAAGCGGGACAAATATATGTTCGGACGGATGAAGGAGCAAAGGCAATTACGATATCGAATGAATCCAATTTGGCATCGCTACAAGTTTGTATTATTCGAACTAAATACACTCTCGAGGTATGTCTTGTCTCGCTCATCTACATGTGTTATTATAATATGCTACTGTTTCCGCAATTCCAACTCCAATACTTATTATTTTTGCAATCACTTATGTGGGACTACTATGGTTATAATTATTTTTGTATACACTGCTGTATCCTGTGTTATTCTCGTACTTGCTTTGGAAGTTAATCCACAAATTCTGCAACATTTATTGAGTCAACGTTCAATTGAATATTTTTATGATTCAATTACCATGTGATATTTATAATGATACCGATATAACTTGTACCATGAATGTGATAGACGATCTTAAAAGCTTAAATAATTATTGTTGGAATTCTGATAATTTAAAAATAATTCATCAAAATATCAGAAGTATTTCATCAAACATTGATGATTTCTTGATATTCCTCGATCAATTTACTTATACTTTCGATGTCATAATATTATCGGAATGTTGGATCCATAAAGATTATACCTCTAAAATTATAAACACCTACACAGAATATCACACAACTATAAATATTAATAAATCTAGTGGGATTGTTGTTTACATAAGGGACGGACTTCAAGCGCAAGTCGACGAAATAGTATTATCGCAAGCAAACTGTCTAAAAATTGTACTTAATAATTATTTATGTGTTTTTGCAATTTATAGATCACCATCTTTTCAAAACATCGACACTTTTTTGAATTCGCTTCAATCAACCATCAATAGTTCTAAAAAATTTACACGTCAAATCATTATAGGCGATCTCAATATTAATACTATTCCTCAATATCACCAACAAGCAAACGATTATTTATGTCTTCTTGCTGAAAACGGTTTTGTTCAGACAATCAACACTGCCACTCGTGAACAGGGCGCGACTAAATCCTGTTTAGACCATATAAATGTAAAAAATATTAACTTCATTGACTCATTTGTTATCCACACATCGATTTTGGATCACTATACTACAGCCCTCTGCCTCAAAGTTAAACCTCCCCCAACTGCTAAAATTAAATACGTCCCTCGAACAAACTACACTAATTTACTTGAGGACTTGCGTTCAGAAAACTGGCAAAACGTATTTGACCAAATTGACACGAACATTGCGATGAAGGAATTCACTAGTAAACTACATTCATATATATCTAAAAATACTAGCAAGAAACGCATATCAAACAGCCAGTTTAAACTCACCCCCTGGATCTGGCCTTGTTAAATCTATCCACAGAAGAAACCAACTTCATGAAAAGGCGAAAAGGTATCCAGATAATATTTTAGCACTAGCTCATTACAAAAAATACAGGAATTTATGTAAAAAATTAATTAAATTTACAAAGGAAAATTACTATAAAAAGTTCATTTACGAAAATACATACTCTCAAAAACGATTGTGGGAAGCATTTCGTGATATTAGTAAAACAAAAAACAGTAAGTCTTC
>JAHDVE020002749.1:0-60794 GCA_022606495.2 Halesus radiatus
AAATTAATCCATTTCTCCAATGAAATGCAAGTCAATGGTTCGAGAGATTCTAGCTGGTGAGGACAAAGAATCTCCCTCATCCACCTCTCCCGCCACACAGTTGGTGGGTACACGCATCCGCCGACAAGACCTGTACAAACCTCGCCCCCATGAACCAGGGCATCTCTACTAAGACACCAAACGTGGCGAACCACTTACATAAGTATTTCTCGTGGGGGCGGAATCTCCGGTATCCACACTCGCCTCCCAAATTGAGAAATGGGATTGAGAAAAAGAAAGATTGAGAAGTGTCTGGTTATTCAGTGTTGGGCACTAAACACCGTAAAAATTATTAGAAGGAACGCTTCTATTTTGAATGGTAACTTCTCATAGGCGATACTAATCTATGTAGGTATCTACGTCCAACAAAATAAAATTTTTGTGAAAAACGAAAACCTTAAATACGTTTTCATCTTACTTCATAATTTAAAGTTCTTCTGCGAACGTTAAATCTGATGATTAAGACAATTTTCACGGTAGGAAATTTAATAATATTGTTTCCAAGTTCAGAGAATACAATCAGTTTTCACCAGCTTCAATCTTCTCGATCGTTCCGTGTCTTGTGTAAATGTATCATATTCCGTCAGTTCGGTCCGGGGATAATTTGTTGCCGGGGAGCATCCTGATAAGCGACCCTTATCATCCGCTTCATCTGATCACGGGCTATCCCGTGCCTCAGATGGAGGGATAAATGCTGCTCATTAATTAATTCTGTCGACTGTCAGATGTCCTGTTAGAAACATTTAAAAAAAATGTATTCAAATTTGTGTTCAAATGTTTAATTTTACATCGTGTTTCGCGCTCATGCCAAACAATTTTTTTTTATTTGATTACTGAACAATAGTACCGACTGTCCGGAGCCAATGATTCTATGGCATCCACAATCGGATTTTTTGTGAAGATGGGGGGTTTGGAAAGGAAACGAGATAGCAAGGTTGTAAGATCTAAAATCCCCAGTAAGACTATTATGAAACTCTTCTCTTTACCTGGGAGTGTGTTTATAATTTTTCATCTTGTATATTTCGATATTATTACCCGAAAACAAATTTAATTAGTTAGTAGGTAATTTTATTGAAGAAAATAATCTACGGACCAGTCCTTAACTAAAGATCTTACAAACATGGTTAACTCTACCTAGCTATTCAGATCTGGCTACCAACCACTGCTAAATCCATTTCAAGAAACGTATGGATTCTGAATGGTGGTATGTCACCAGGCCAACACTGAAAGTATCTACAACTGGGACTTACCGCAAATATGCTTTTTTATATTGGTATATTGTTAAATATGAGATAAATTAATTAATTAAACGGTTTTATCAAGTAGATTCTAAGAACAGGTACGATGTTATAACAATTAAAATACTTTTTCAATATTCGCAGAACATTTCGTATAAATAACCTAGCAGGCCCGAAGCGGGGCATAGAAACACCCCACAAATCAACTTAAACACAATAACTCGATAATTATTTGAACAATTAAATTCATATTTTTGGTAATCTTTGAAAACACACTAACGAACATTTTGTAATTTTTCGTTATTCAATATAAAAAAAAACACTTTTTGATCAATATTACTGCGTACAGCGTACGATTGTATCGATATCATCCTCGATGTTCTGTAATAGACGTAATATAAGAATAATATAAGAATAGGAAGTAATATTTGTACTGCGCCCCTGAGGTGATTTCTCACAAAAGCGGCGCTATAAAAATCATCCGATTATTATCATTATTATTATTCTTGTGAAATGCTATTTGTTTCAATGTAAGGAATACGCGGACTAACCCGTACAACAGATGCGAAGGAGCGAGACACCTCTACAGCACGTCTTCTACTCGTTTCGTTTGCTCACGGACAATAGGTACATACTATCGCCTTCGAGCGTGCATGTGTTCAAATTTCACTGGTTCCAAAACATATTTTACAAAAAGTACCGTACATCAAGAAAATAAAAGAATTATTTGTTGAACTTTACAACATCAAATATTTTTATTCATAATAATAATGAATATTATCTATTTAAAAAAAGCAGTTCAACATAAATACATTCTACAAGGAAATTATTTCCAGGTGTAATAGATTTGTCGCATTAGAAATAAAATGATGGTCCGACAAAAATTCCTTCAAAAATTTTCAAAAATGTGAACATTGTGAAACAATCACATAATTTGTGAAGAACATTCCTATTGGGAAAAACCAACGTTTTCACATGATCCTGACTCCTGACTCCTGACTAATTGAATTTACTTCTAATTGAATAATGGCCCGTCTATAAAAAAGTTAACAAATCCGTTAGACTGGTTCCATCTTGGATGAAAACTCCCGACTCCTGACTTCTTACTCGATCGGTCTCTTACTGTTTGAGGATAAGGTATTCGACCCCAACGCATGCATTTTCTCCAAAGAATTCGATGTTTATTTCACAAGTTTTAATTTTGCCGGATTATTTTATGAAATCGTATCCTTCATAAATAGTTACACATTCAAAAATTATTTTCGAACGGTCCTATTCTGTCTGGGGACACTGCCTTTGAGACCTACCACAACACTTCAATTATCTCCATCGAATGCGCAATTTTTTCCGCAATTGTCACTTTTGTGATTTTTTCTTTGAATTCGTGATAATTCCATCTAAATAGATTCAAGTCCAAAATTGTATACGAGTGTATGAGGGCTGTTCGTAAAATAAGGTCTCCAAAGTGCAGCGGTGCGAGGTTCGATTTTACGAGCGATATTGATTACTGGCATGTAGTCTGGTTCCCCCACTCCAAATCCCCACCACGTTGCACACTCCGCGACAAATGGTGCAGAGAATTTAAAAATGGACGTACAGACGTCCATGATGAAACGCGTGCCGGACGGTCATCGGTTTCAGACGAAACAAGTGGGAAAAGCATTGTTTGCAGATCGACGAGTAACGGTTCCTGAGCTCTGTGGCATACTCCCTGAAATCGGTAAGAAACAACTGGGTGGAATAAATTTTAGTACCGACGAGGAGCTATAAGAAGATATCGTTTGCTTGCGCGACGCGGCGTGAGAGTTCTATGACACAGGCATAAAAGATATGGTCCACCGTATGCAAAAATGCATCTACCTCAATGGTGTTTATGTAGATATACAGGAAAAAGCCCAAGCTTTCATAATTATAGGTATTAAATCAAATTACCATGTTTTACCCTACGAAAAAGCATCAGAGACCTTATTTTACGGTCAGCCCTCGTAATTCTGACGTAGGTCACGGCCTTTAAGTTCGACCACTACGAATTCATTTAGTTCATAGAAATTAAAATTTGGTTCACATGGACGACTTTCGCCAGATTTTTTTATGAAATCATCCTTAAGATCAATTTTAAAAAATTATCATCATTTACAACTACACTGCTCACTGTTTTCTTAATTTTTCTGTCCAACACCATATCTTTAGATATACTTACATTAATCTTTGACTTAGGCAACATACTTTTAAATTATTTATTTTTTACAGTCCACATCTTTCCATTATTGCATTATTAAAGAAATGTGGATTTTATTTTTTTGTGAATTTGGTGAATTTTCTCAAAGTGATATTATTTTTCTTAAGATTATTTGCAAGTGTTATTATCGATGTAAAGAATCTACCCGCTGTTATGTTTATGTTTTTTTTTACATTTTAGTTAATAGTAATTTTGATTGATAAATAAATAACAGCATTTTATAATGCTATACATACATAATTTTATAACATTTATATGTTTACAAATAATATTTATTAAAAAAATATATCCTACCATTTAGAAAGCCCTGGCGAGTGTTGTCCGTTCATCAATGAGCGTCATGAGCGACGGCTGCATTCTATGTCCAGCCAGGTGGCTAGCAACACGTTACTCTTCACGACTTATGTTTTATGATTTATAAGAATTTATACGAACTGGGGTATTTTGACACCCCTCTTTTTCGGAACCCCTGGAAATTTTTATGCTTTAGTGTATGGGGAAGGTTAATCACGTTCCTCCCGGCAACAATGACCCTAAACCCTCACACATGGAAAGAAAGGGTCTTAAATTAAATTTCATCAAGTAACTAGAGATAAATAAATGAAATAATCATCCTAATATAACTTTAATTAATAAAATATGAAAATTTTCAATTCACCACTTTTTAGTATTTTCATGAAATCTAAACATTGATGTTTCTTTGAATTAATTCACTGATTTATTCATATGTACTTAATAATACACACCTTAATATTCGTTATTTGAAATAAGGATTTGCGGCATTATAAAAGAGGCTCTAGAAAAGCTAAAAGCTGGGAAAACTGATTTCAGCTGTAAGAAGTAAGTGCCTCACAAAAGAGAGAATTTTAATTGTCGCAATTATTTTCCGAGTATTTCGGCGTTTACCGAAAATATTAATAAATCATTTCAAACACAAAAAACATTAAAAACGGGTTTGAGTAAATAAAACCATCTAAGTAAGCTGTTGGAGTAAATCAAAAATGAAGCCTTACCACGGGTTCTGAAATGATAATGTGGTTGGTTCCTAACTTAATTGCTATTTTTCCACTCCTCACCTTCCCAAAATACTACGTTTTTGAAAATTTGAACACAGTTATTTTTTTTGTGTGCTCTCTTGTTCGCCGGAAGAAAAACTACTTTCGGGGAGCATGTTCGTTCATGACATCCATTCGGTAAGTGTTTGGTTATAACCCTTAATCGATCCCTTATTACAATCAACATAACAATTTTTTTGTCATCGTTGTTTACAGTCCTTACAACAGTTTTATGTGCACAAACCCACAATTTTTGTGTGTGTAGTTACGTTTGTTACATTGTGTAACACAAAGTTTTAAAATTAGCCGTCACGATAACAAAAACTAATATACTTGCAGAATTTAATACTAAAATTATTCATACATCGTACATAATTACATGAATTAAAAAATAAATTAAAAGATAAATTAATTAAAAAAAATTAATTTTCGAACGCCGGGTATCGAACCCGCGACCTTTGGATTCGTAAGCGAGGTATTAATGCTCAACTATGAAAGTCATCGAAGAGGTATGTAGGTAATACAAAAATACACCATGAAAAAAATCCAACAAAGTTTTTGCAAACAGAAGAGTTCAATGTGTGGTTGTTGTGCCCAGAATTTGCTGTATTTCATTGTTGTACCTCCATAGACATTGTAGTTCAAGTAGCTTTATTTTTTGCTCGCTTCATTGTAACTTGTGTTCTTATTCAAATAAGTTCAGCAAAAAAAAGTCAGCTTGTTTTCAGAGAATCCGTCTCGGGGCGCGGAGAGAAGCGGTTGATTTTCCCAAGTAAAATTTCTTCTTGAACTTTTGTAATAAAAAAAATATGAAGGTGGAAACAAAAATGCTAATAGCCCGCGGCTAACCGGAGTATTTATAGCGTGCGGTGTAAATTAGGACTGTGGCTCCGAGGGATTAGAAGGTACTTTCTTGGGTGTAGACTATGTATTTTATTTGCTTTGGTAAGAAGTGGCGGCCTGAAAAAATAAATGATTATCCCTTCCGAAATCAAGCTAAAGTAATATGTTGCCATAACAGGGACGTTTTAACACGATTACAGTTAATAAAACATGTTTTGTGGACCTGCTTTAAAAGTTGATATTTCGTATCGGTTGTTGGCGTTTAATAATTATAATTTATTCAAAAGATTGGTTTTTACTTTGTGGCGCCCATTATTAATAAATGAATTAAAAAATACTTTGTAATCACCACTTTATTAATATGTACATATCAACATGTTTCGAAAGCGAAGTTTTCCTCATCATGAATATACAGATTACTAAAAAATAATAATATCAAATATAGACAAATGATAAACAAATAACACAATAAAGTAAGAATGGACAAATTATAAACATAAACAAAAATTGATTAAAGTGCTTAACGGGAACGGCTGCGGTGCCCGTTTCATACAAAACATAATTTTGGAATTGAGCCCAAAATTCCTATCCAAACTAAATGATTTTTTTTAAATTAAAGGTTTAGTAAATATCTAGTATGGATGAGGAGTATTTTATATATTTTTCTTTTAAATTTTGAAGTATGTGCCATGAAAGTTTTAGGGGCAGCTTAGAAAATTATTTGCGGGTTAAATTTATCGTATTTAAAAAATACGTATGTCGTATTTGCTATGTAATTATGATTACGTAATAAACACAAAACATTTTAAAAAAATAATTCCGGGTCGATATTTAAAATTCTGTTTGACAATTTTGTGTTCCACCGTAAATTGGTCGTTTTTAATTTAATTTAATTTAAAGGCCACCATAATGCTTATATTAATATTAAAATTTTATATTTCATTATATTTTCAAAGCAGATGGGTTAAAACTTATTTTTAAATCACCGTTAGCCCCTAAATAATTGTTACAGATCCTAAAATCAATTCCTTTAATGGCCGAGATTTCATAAGGTAAAACAAAAATAAATTAAATGCTTTTGATGCATGCTAGAGATTTAATAAAGCTTTAATTTAAAAAAATATATTGCATTAGGTTTGGGTGAGTATTTTGGCCTCAAGTCCAAAATTATGTTTTATGTGAAACAGGGCGCGCAGCCGTTCCTCAAGTAATTAATCAAAAATGTTATTATGATAATAAATTCAAGAGACAGACATTTAAACAAAACATTCGATTGTTAATTATATTTAACCGATATTAACCCTTTTCGTAATTTCTAAAATTTCAAATTTGTCTAATCGTAAACCGGTTGTATTTGTATATAATTTTTAAAACCTTTATTTCTATGAAAAGAATGATTGGTTTCTGAAATATGCTCGGCAAAATGAGAATAAGTATTACTACTTTAAGACCAGGTCATCCTGAACTCTAATGTTAACTCTAATATAATATTTAATTAAACAAAATCATACTTAAAACTTTTAAAGCTATTGAATGAACTAAATAGATTACATTACATTACATTTAAATCGAAGGGGAATCGAGCTAACTGGTGCTATATTGAAAGAATAACGACTAGGTTCAGGTTTTTTTTTGTTAAATGGTGCATTAAAAAACCTATGCTATCTTTGCTCCCTCTTCGTAATAATAATAAATAATAAGAGAGAATTTCTTTAGAGCAGTTTTGTAAAGGTTCACCTCAAGTACGCTGATCAATGTTTCCGACAACCTTGTGATGTCCGTTATCGGGAAGAGAATAATGAAAGTATTATACAGAGCCCGTATATACTTTAATAGTAATAGTACACAACTGCTGACCCTGTACAAATAGCAAGTGCGCCCTCTGTATATCCACTTCTGGTCGGGAGCCCAAAAATATCTGAAAAAAATCCTTGACGGTCGGTCAATATGATAGATTCGCCCATTTTAACAAAAAAACGGACTGCAGTTTTACAAATACAGACGTCAGGTGGGAATGCTATTCTTGTTATACCGTTATTTTAATGGAAGATGCTCTGAGGAACTAGAGTCATTGATCCCTTCGGCACCGGTGCATAGTCGAGAAACACGCCAAATGCGCGCCCAACATTTGCACACGGTTGACATTTGTCATATGAGAACAAGTTGACTATGACTATGACTCGTTCATGTATTGAACAGCTCGGCTGTGGAATGATCTTCCGGCCTCTGTGTTTCCTCCATCCTACAACATGGGTCTCGTCAAGATCCAAGTTCACTCCTTCCTGTCCTCTAAAAGAACCTCCACACAGCATCCCCAAAGATGATATAGGCTTTGTGGGAAATTATTTCCCTCGAGGCCTCCTGTGTGGAGTTAATGTAAGCAAAAAAATGAAAAAGCAAACATTATTATTTGGCGATAAAAAACAACAAATAATAAGACAATGTTGTGGATTCACGATAAACACATACCGTAATATACTAACAAACTTAACAGATATAAACAGCATGTAAAGATCTGAGACTGAGAAGAATCACAGTGATCCAATTTTAAGGGATTTCTTCTATTGCGTAACCCAATAGTTAGGTATTTGTATTTTATATTACGCAAATACGAAGCACGTTCTGTTCACCAGGCTGCTTGCTCCAGCAAGTAGTGCTAATGTAGTCAAATGTCAACTCATTTGTACATCTATTTAGCTCTTCCGCGTGGGAGGTGGAACCACATAATAGGTTAGTTACATTTTCTTTGTATTATTAGCAGTGCAACAGTGAAGTTGCCCGCAATGTAAACCAACCGTGTCCCTGTCCATACGCCACGGAGACAAACACGGTTCCGGCTAATTGGTAGACCAATAAAGGTGCAACCGCAGGAATGCTAATGGAAACTAATTTGGTGGTGAGTTTTATGACCTCCTCGCACGGACGAGTATGATTCCCCGTTAACGACATTCTTTATAAAAGTTTTTCACGAGAAAATTCAGTAATTTTTCAGAAAATTGAGGAGATTTTGAAATCATAAAATAAAATGTGTTATCTTTTTTCGCAACCCTATTTTATCGCTATGGGTTTTGCTTTGATTGAAGCGTAATCTGATCTAAATAAATATAATATTAAGCAAAAAAATATATTAAAAATTACTTTGTAACCACCATTTTATTAATATATACTCGTAAATATCAACATGTTTCGAAAACCAAGCTTTTTCCACGGTGAAATACACATTCTACTAAAAAATAATAATGTAAAGTACACAGACAGATGATAAAAATAGAACACAATATTGTAAGAACAGACAAATTATAAACATAAACAAAAATTGATTAAAGTAGGTAATAATTAACCAAGAATCTTAATAAAATATTATAAAACATTGAACAACAAATTTACATCAGAAATCAAAAAAGAATTTATTTTTATTATTAACATTAGCAAGATATAGCTATTTAAAATAAATATATTTATTACTAATTACATCTTATTGAATTTATTTCCATTTTAATAATTTATTTTCTAATTTCTAATTTGTTATTGAATGGTTTATAGTTTTTTTATTAACGTATTTAATTAATTATTTCCTGCTTTAATCAAATTTTTGTTTATGTTTATAATTTGTCCATTCCTACATTATTATGTTCTTTGTTTATCATTTGTTGTATTTTTTAGTATTCTGTATATTCCTGATGAGGAAAGCTTCGCTTTCGAAACATGTTGATATGTATATATTAATAATGTGGTGATTACAAAGTAATTTTTAATTCATTTATTAATGATGACGCCACAAAGTTAATTAAAATATATTAAAGAAATTATAAAAATTAATCCCTCATGAAGCTTATGTCTAAGCGATATTCGGTTCCAAGAAAAAAAAAAAAAAGAATGATTTTGTAAAACGAAGTTACGGTGTTTTATTTTTTGTATAATGGCACAATACAAAGTGGTGACTTTCCACGAAAGCGTAATATTTTTTTAACTTATTTACGGCAAATTAACTTGTCATTTACATTATACAGCAGTCGAGATAAAATAAAAGAAAATGTAAAATATTTTTTTTTTTTTTTTTTATATTTTCATATGAAGCGGTAACTTGGTGATGTGACATTATAATTTATAAAATAAAACAATAACTTTGTTTTACATCACTTTTATTTATACTTTAGCCGACCGGGTTTCGCTACTACCGTAGCTTCTTCGGGGCAGTATACAACTAAACTATGAACTAAGATGCACATGTGTTATGGAATGATACAAACAGGCTAGTGAAGGGCCAAGGGTGGGAGATCAGCAGGTACCTGCTGATCGGGAAGGGAGTGTACTTTGTTTATTGGGAATAATTTAAAGATTGGACTTTTATTTAAATTTATTTGATTATTTATTAGTCTACTATGCTACTGCTTGCAAAGGAGGGCGGTTCGTCTGATTGACAATCCGTTGTTAACAGATCGAATTAACCGGCCTAAAAACGTTGTCCAACCGGGCAGCGACATAGTTACCCTGTACGTTCTCCGTACATACAGGGGCGCTCTTGTGAAGTGTCATAAAAAAACTAAAAAAAACGTTATATTTATGAAGCTTCGGGCCGGTATTTTTTAAGCTGCAGGAAGGCTTGGGATATATTTACGCTTGTAAAGTTGATGTAGGGTAAATTTCCCGACAACCCAATCCATTCATTCACGAGTATACTGAAAAACCAGCCAATAATCGTTGTTTTTGTATCCCCATTAGTTCCGTAACGAATTTATTATTCCATTTCGTTTTTCCCGTGTCCATCTCCGCAAATTTGTTATGGAAGCCAATAATTAGGCGGTGTCGGCAAATTGGCCCTATAAATAGGTACTCCATATACCCCTACAGGATGACGTGTGCGTGTTTGCCTGAGCTACCACTGTTGACTGTTGACTGTTGTTTGCGAACACCCAGTAGATTATCGATTTAAAGCCAACTTGGTAAATCAGACCGAGATCACAATTGAACAGGATTATCAATTCATCGGATGCTGTAATTGAGGTGACATGTCCAATATGTCCATTAAACGGGCATGCACCTAGTTTGTTAAATACAAATAAATAAGTCTAGGGATATTGATAGAAGGGTGAATGAAAGAACCTCCATTAACAGAGGACTGAACGCGATTGGCGCTAACAGAAAGTTGTCCAAAAAAGGAAAGCTAGCAGTCCACAATGGAATGCTGATACCAACCCTGATGTATGGCAGTGAGGCATGGAATTGGCAGAGGAAGGACGAAAGTAAACTGATATGCATATTCATACACCGTCTCATACATTATCTTCTATTAATCTGACTTCTGACATGGCCCGACTCAAGTATTTGATTCACTTGATCGTGCCATAACTTCCTCGGCTATCCCCGGCTTCTTCTTCCATTCATAATCACGTCACGTATTTTTCTTACACTCCTTTCTTCGTTCATTCGCTCTACATGCCCAAACCATCTGAGCGTCCCTTTTTTCAATTTTACTCTTTACGCTTACGTCAGCCTTGCATTCTTTACAAATCTCAATATTTTTCACACGATCATAGATTGTTTTAGGACAAATTCGCCTCAGAGATCTCATTTCTACGGCATTCGGTTTACTTTAATTCTTCATTATAATGAAATATCGTTCTTTATGATATTGCCCTAACGAAAGTACGATTCTATTGAAACAGGTTTTTAAACTTTTCTCCCTTTATTAATATCCGATTGAACCCCTACTGGGATAGATCAAGAACCAGCATTGATTGTGAAAGAGTTTTTAATATGATCAATCAAAACAATTCATATGTATTATAACAGTACTCTCAGCAGTTGGTACATGTGCACAAATAATCACCCTACTACCTTACTTATCAGCTAAATATTTTACTTTATAAAATAAAACAATAACTTTGTTTTACATCACTTTTATTTATACTTTAGCCGACCGGGTTTCGCTACTACCGTAGCTTCTTCAGGGCAGTATACAACTAAACTATGAACTAAGATGCACATGTGTTATGGAATGATACAAACAGGCTAGTGAAGGGCCAAGGGTGGGAGATCAGCAGGTACCTGCTGATCAGGAAGGGAATGTACTTTGTTTATTGGGAATAATTTAAAGATTGGACTTTTATTTAAATTTATTTGATTATTTATTAGTCTACTATTAGTGTTTTTTGCTTTCCTTATTTCTAATGCTTCTAGGTTATCTAATCGAATGCCGGTTACATTTTTATGCAGTAAACTAGTGCCTGTATTTTTATCGAATGTGTGGTCTGTTTCTAAGAGATGGTTAGCAAATTCGGAGAAACCATTATTATTTAGACATCTTAAGTGTTCTTTTACACGGATATTAACATTACGCGACGTTTTGCCTACATAGAACGCCGGGCAATCACATCAATCAGTCACATCACCAAGTTACCGCTTCATATGAAAATATATTATTAGCAAGTACAGCTATTAAAGCAAAAATGTATAAAAACTTTACTGTGAAATACAGAGTTATGTGTATTGATATATATTTTTACAAACAGTGTCTAAAAATGAAAGTGTTTCCTAACTATTTGAATGTGAATTTTAAACATTTAAAAAATAACACCGCCATATCTAAACTGTCTATATTTCAAGCAAAAATGGCTTACAAAAACATGATACAAAAACAACGATTATTGGCTGGTTTTTCAGTATACTCGTGAATGAATGGATTGGGTTGTCGGGAAATTTACCCTACATCAACTTTACAAGCGTAAATATATCCCAAGCCTTCCTGCAGCTTAAAAAATACCGGCCCGAAGCTTCATAAATATAACGTTTTTTTTAGTTTTTTTATGACACTTCACAAGAGCGCCCCTGTATGTACGGAGAACGTACAGGGTAACTATGTCGCTGCCCGGTTGGACAACGTTTTTAGGCCGGTTAATTCGATCTGTTAACAACGGATTGTCAATCAGACGAACCGCCCTCCTTTGCAAGCAGGTTTATCAAGTTTTTGGAAGCTCCAGCCCAGAGGTGACTTCCAAATTCGATTGTCTGACGCACTTGAGATTTGTATAGGATTAGTAGTTGATCACTATTGAAGAATCTGGTAGCCCTATACAAGACGCCCAGTTTCTTGGAAGCCAGATTTACTAGATATTATATAATTTGTGGCCAAATTCAACTCATGTGCACAAAAATATTAATGAATCATCTCGCAAAACAATGAAATTATAAAATCGATTCAATTTATATCGGAACAACATGAAGAATTAAGAAATCGCATAAATGATATTGAAACATCACATGAAAAAGCCAACACTGATATAATTGAACTAAAAAACCATAATACTGTCCTACGAAATACTATTTCCCAACAAGACGACAAAATTGATAGACGTATTTAGAGTATTTACTAGGTGATTTTTCACAAAAACGGCGCTATAAAAATCATCCGATTATTATTATTATTATTAAGCCAAATATGCAACATCGATATAAGGGGTGTTCCTGAGTCAAGCATTGAAAATAATGTAGAAGTACTAAAAAAAATATCAAAAATAATTAACCATGAAGATACCGCTGTACCTTTGCAGTCTGAAATAACAAAAATCTACAGACTGGCACCGAAAATTTCAGAGAAAAATCCCAGATCCATAATAGCGACGTTCAACAACATTAAATCTCGTGATGACTTCTTATACAAAATTAAAGCTTACAAGAAATTCACTACCAATCAACACAAATAAGTTAAATACAACGGACCTAGGATTATCACAAGACGCCAAACGCATTTACGTATCCGAACACAACACAAAGAGGAAAATTTCTACTATCTCTAACGAAAAAATTTGCAAGAGATAACAACTATAAACACTCTTGGACCACCTCAGGACAAATTCTACTAAGGGAAACAGACACCTCCAAAATTATTAAAATAAACAATGTCCCTGATATTGGTCGACTAAAACGTCTGCTGTGACTGACAATAAAAGTATACATTGTATCTTGAAGAGGCAACCATTGGTTTCGAAACATGCAGATATTGAATTATTTAATAGTGGTTTAAAAATAATAATTATATTTCGGATTCGTATTATTCTATTTGTATCTTGTTTCACCTATACATGGTCAATCAATGTATTTTTTTTTATTTAGTTTTGAATTTTTCCCAGAAGAAGCTTGGGATAAGCGAAACCGGTTGGTGATAAATTAAAAATATTTATGGTTCAAACAATGTGTTTTTATATATATTTTTTATATTTGATAATATGTGAACCCACAAAGTAATTGATATTTTCGAAAACATTTATTTTTTTATTTATTTTATTATTTAAACGCCCAAAAGGATTTTACATACAGGAATATTATTTTTAAAATCACATAGGAAAAAAAATATAAATATATAAAACACGCGCAAAAGTTAAATTACATTTGATAAAAGTTAAGTAACACTTGAAAATAGTAAACAGTACAATATCCATAAAGTCAATATTAACATTATTAACAAATAAGTAAATGATATGAGTTGTAGTTGACAATAATTTATAAACTAGGCAGAAAAAATTCCAGAAACAAAAAACAAGGAAAAGGTTGATATCTTCAGTTTTAATCCAGTTTTTTATAACATTTTTGTGTGCGTTTAAAGACGATAAAATGTATGGATACTTACATTCTGTAGATGGTAAATTATAAACTTTAAGAGCAATAAAAAATAACATTGTCTTTGCGCTAGCCTAGTTTTAAACGTACTTCAAGTAAGCTATTTATTATGTTACTAAAGCGATTTTCATTTTTTGGGAATAGTTTTTTCTTGAAAATATATATTTTAGGTACTGTAGACAATAACATTATTACATCGAATGTCTAAATCATAATACGTATAAGAATGGCAGAGATGCGCCTACAAAATCACATGCAAAAAGTGCATCATCGCATCAAGGTGACGTATTTCTTTAATTCAGATGACGCATTTAATGGCGTCAATCGCAGATGTTGACATCACTATTTCTGGGACATACACCAGTGACATCAACTAAATCATCAGAAACGTCACAACTGACGTATTTCTACCAAACTCAATAACGTCAATCACTGTCAATTGTTTCATTGAGAAAAAATATATAAATATTAAAGTTATTTTAATAAACGAGCATTGTGTGAAAAATATATTTGGCTTTTATTGGCCTATATTCTACACCTCTACAAAACTCCTGCTCATAAATAAAGTTGTCGATGTGTACCGGTGTTCTCTCCGAAATACAGTATTTGTATGATGAATAGAATTATATAAGTACATTATATGGCTATGTTAACAATATTTTTTTTAAATGCGAGTAGTAATAACATTCTCATTTTAATCCCTGCATATCACGAGGTACCCACAATAAAAAAAATATATCACGTGGGTATGGTGATCAGCTGTCAGTCGGATGGATAGATTTAAATAGAGTTAATTGTTTTAGGGATAAAATCGTATTTGAAGGGATCAACGGTAATAATTCCTGTACGTTAAACCTTACGAATACTGTTAGTACTTAAATGCAAATTTGTCAAAAATACGATCAAAACTGATGAAAATAATAATGTGGATTAAGTTGAATATCCTTAAAGAAAATGTTGAAGATTTTTCTCTAAAATGCCTAGAAGAAATTTAAAAAAAACAAAGAACCGAGTGTAGCTTTATTTATTCACAAACATCAACCTCAACGTTTTTTTAAAAGCGGATTTCAAAACTTCGGTTAAGTTTATTAAGAAAAACTTAAAGGGGGGTATTAAAATCATTATTCTAGAGGATTTTTTAAAAATATTTTGGGCGTACATTGGGACAATCCGAAAAAGCCGAATTTCAGATTTGATTAATATAAGCTTATATTTATTTTACTAACTTACTGAAGCTGATAAACCTCCTTGTAATATTTTAATCATTGAATAAGACAATATTAACAAATCTTAAATGAAACACGAAACCAAAAAAAAGATAGCAGCCTATAATAATATGGGATTTAGTGGAGGATAATACAAGAATTGTCAATACAAGTTTCGAAATTGAGGTATGACATCGATGAACAAAATATATGACATGATGGCGTAAAATGAACAGGTCGCATTAGGTTAGTTGGTAGACCGATTGTCCCGGGTAAACGAGAGGTTCTGGGTTCGATCCCCAGATGCGACTAATACGTTTTTACTATCTTTGTCTTTTTCTGTAGATGTTTCATTTGCAGTTTTTTTTAATATTATCTTCTTCAATGATTACATAATATATATATATAATTTCCTCAAAAGGAAACGTTTCGTGTTTCATTTAAGCTTCCTTAATATTATCTTCTTCAGTGATTTACACATAATAAATCCTTTTCTCTTTATAAATATTATATGTATCGTATTGCGTAAAAATATTACCATTATTTCGAATACATAAATAATTCATCTCCGACATCCTTCTCTCCCTTAAATTTAATACCAGATCAGGATTAACAGATACGAGTATGTACAATTTTAAATAAAACCTTCATACGTAATTGATGTATGCGGATTATACTGCTTTGGTAATTTCTAGCAGTGATTTGCAAACATGTACGAACCTTTTACAAAAATACTACATTGAACTTTTAAAATGATCTCATGACTGTGGATTAATTATAAATGCAAAAATAACTAAATTGATGCACATAAGATCTCCAAATGCAAAGGTATATATTACACCTGAAATAAAAACACGTACTTCAGATTGTTTACACAATGGCATTCCTGCATCGTGTGCATGTGAAAATGTTGAACTTGTGAAATCATATGTTTATTTAGGTGTCATTATTGATTGTTTTTTCAGGTGGGATTTACAAATAAATAAGATTTGTGTACGACTAAGATCAATTGTTATTAGATTATTTAAATTAAAATTATTTGTTCCGATCTGCAGACTCGAATAATGTATTTATCATTAGCGGAATCTGTTATAAGGTATATATGACTTTCTTATAAAACATGATTCCTAGTTGTATAAATATGTTACACGCTGAAATAAAAAAATAAAAAATAACACCTGTATTAAAACTAAACCATTAATAAACACCATTGATAACTTGGATAGCTGAAAGAATCTAATTGTATTAGAAATAATGAAATATTATTTTATTTATGATTTATTGCTTTCGTTAATGTTTTTATTTTATTTATTTTTTAATATATTTTTGTAGAAATACAAAAATGTAGATTAAGATTCTTGAGAAATATTTATGTTTTAAGTTTGTTAAATATATTTTTTATGTTTATATTTTACATATTTTGTAACATCGTCTGTACATTTTAGGTTTTAAATGACAAGCTCCCGTTAGATAGACTCTAATTTACTAAAGTTACTTTTTGTACTTACTGAATAAAATATATTAAATATGTTATTAACTATTTATTTACTGCATCTCCTCCGGGCTGCATCCCTGAGTTTCGTTGTCGGCTCATAAAGCTGAGTGATTCGTAACTCAATATTATCAATATTACTCTATAATATTACGTTTTTTTTAGTTATCAATTTTATTTTTTTTTCCTCATAGTACCATCTAGTAACTATCAGACACATGTACATAATCTATTTATACTTAATTATTATACTATTTTCCATATGTTATATTTCGTACTATGTCAATAATCGATTTTTCCTTCTATTTTTGTATAATGGCACTTAATATGAACTAAACTTGTCAATTTGACTGTCCTAAAACGGAATTTATTCCTAGTTGGGCAATCAAAGCTTTCTCAAATGTTGTTGTTAAATAATGTGTGTTTCAAATAAATAAATATTATTTAAAAACTGATGTAAATAATATCGTCGATTCATTCTTATAATAATTTATGAATATTTGCAGTAGAATAATAATTCAGCGTGCGTTGTCTGAACCGGGCCCACATACCAACTAATGAAGGTTTATTACAACACCGGCCGACAGATGGTGCCACGGTCCTGGCGCCGACACTACGCGCTGCACGCTGCAACTTAACCGGGAATAAATCACGCGGGCGCGTACCACGGTGCCGTACGGCGAGAGGAGCGAAGATGCGAAGATAGTTTGTCATCAAATACACTGTTGTACTGTTTATTTTCTTTGTAAATCCGACATCAAAATTATGACATGAAAAAAAACACTTTATTTGTGGTGAGCTTTGTGAAGCGAGGAAATAATACGCGCCTTAGCTATGACGGGGTTGTAATTGCCTTTAGTTTAAATATTATTTTACTGCACTTAATGTGCTGGATGTTTATTTTTTTCGAGTAATCGTCAGTTTACATTATATCATTTTATGCGTGTATTGTACACCAAAAAATAAAAACAATTAAGGATTTCCCCGTTGTGACTTCACCTTAAATTTGACAAAATAACAAATATAAAAATAAGTGAAATATTATAACCGAGTTATATAAAACGGTTAATCGCTTTATGGCAAACATAAAATAAACAAAATATTCTGGAGTTTTTATTCGGGTGGTAATTGAAAATGTCCACGTATTCACAATAAGACGTAATAAGCATTACTGTAATATGTATTATCTCAAAACAATTTGTTCAGCTATGGGTTGAGGACTACGTTAACTTTTAGAGGAAGTCCGTGTAAAGCCGACCCCTTTTAAGATTTTTAATGAACAAAAAATAACTTCTTATTATATAATAGAACCATTAGAATATTCCAGAAAATACCGGCCTATACGAAAGAAGAGGGAAATATTTTAAAATTGACGAAATACGTAAAATACAATTTTTAATGTGGTAATTTGTAAAGTTCGATTTGTAATTCTTAACTGCATATTATGACTTAAATTGTAAAAATGTTTGTCTGTAGATGTTATGTTCATAGTATAATAAATGTAACCGATGTACATGTGTTCTATTTTAGGTTAAATAAATAAAAATTTAAGAAAAGTTCCTAAATTCTTTTAAAGAAACTGTTTCCAAGAGACATTATTTACACATTTATATAAATTTTTGGGTGTTCTATAATAGGCCATAATTTCTAACGGAATATCGACCACCTCAGTGGTTTTTCATTGATTTGCGAATTACACGACGACATTACGAAAAAATAACTGAATTTTAAAATAATGTTTTTTTTGTGACTACGCGCAAGGGATTTAACTGCCCGGAATCTATTTTCAAGAAAGAAAAGGGGGATGATCAGTATTTAAAATAACCAATTAACTTAATAAAAACATCTAGTTGTTTACTAACTTCCCCAGGCGACTCATTTCGTTGCTAAATAGTTACTTTTAGGTTTATATATGAATATAAATCACAAAACAGAACTATTGCGGATGTCATAGTCTCACTGGCTCCGGGCAGTTATGCGATATGCGCCTATTCTCATTAAAATTGACCGAAAACAGAAAATCTTACTCATGGTTGTTGTTGTTTCCATTGTTTTTTTAAAACTGCATTTGAAAGGGGCTTCGTGTTAAAAAAGTGGCTGGAAAGAAAAGACTCCTCAGCTTTCGTCGAAGTTTTCTGTGTTTTTCTCCTCCTTACGTTCCTGCATTATGAACTAGAAAATGTGAACATGCTAACCGGGTGTATCAAGAGACACGTCTAACATTAAATTAACGATAACATTTACTAATGTGAATAAAAAATTCTACTTCCTTATCTAAAAATTTCCATTAAATATTTACGTTCTTACTATATATAATATATACTAAAATTTCTCATATTAACCAAACACAGGTAGCGCATATGTGGGTTCCTATTTCTTAGACATATAATTTAATTAATCATGCATGTAAAATATGGTAAAAAATTTATGTTCTACTTTGTGTTAAAAACTGTGGGAAAAAATAAAATAAAATATATTTTCTTCAAATGCTTGGTAACTTTGTGGCATCATTATTAATTATATAAATTGAAAATACACTTTGTATGTACCACTTTACTTAAAATATATAAATATTTCTACATGTTTCGATAGCAATGCTATCATCTTCAGTATTCATTTATTCCTGAAGATGATAGCGTTGCTATCGAAACGTGTAGAAATATTTATATATTTTAAGTAAAGTGGTATATACAAAGTGTATTTTCAATTTATATAAAATATATTTTTTTCAAACGCTTTTAGATTCCAGAAATGGCTATTCGCAATTAGAACCATATCATGTTCACCTCGCAGATGGGTGACGAAATGCAGTAGGATTGTTCAGTCACCCTGTATTTCTCGACATCATTAACCTACCGCAGCTGTTGCGTTATTTATGTCATATATATATAGTATAGTTAAATTATTAATATGATTGTTTTTCGATATAATAAACATTTCTAATCCATTCTTCATGATTTACATTCATAGATAAACTTAAATGAACTTATTTAGCAATAAAATGAGTTACCTGAGGAAGTTAGTCAATAACTAGATAATAAAGGTATTTAAAAGTGTTTTTCTTAAGTTAACTGGTTATTTTAAATACTGATCATCCCCCTTTTCTTTCTTTCTAGTAGATCCCGGGCAGTTAAATCCCCTGTGCGTAATCACAAAAAAAACATGTTATTATAAAATTCGGTTTTTTCACAATGTCCTCAATTTTTTTCTCAATGTGGTCGTGCAATTCGTAAATTAATAAAAAACCATTGAGGTGGTCGATATCCCGTTAGAAATTACGACCCATTACAGAACATGCAAAAATTTATACAAAAGCGTAAATAATGTCTCTTGGAAACCGTTTCCTTAAAAGAATTTAACCACTTTATTTTTTATTTACTTATTTAACCAAAAAGAGAACACATGTGCATTGGTTTAATGTATTCTAATATGAACATAATATCTAGACACAGACATTTTTACAATTTAAGTCATAATAAAAAATTAAGAATTACAAATAGAACTTTAAAATAAATTAATTAAAAATTACTTTGAATTCACCAAATTAATTACTTACCAACTTTAAGCAATTTTCATTTATGTTAAAATTTTGTCTATACTTACAGAATTGTGTTCTAAGTTTATCATTTGTCTATACTTGACATTATTATTTTTTAAAATTCTATGTATTCCTGATGAAAAAAGTATCGCTTTCGAAACATGTTAATACGTATATATTAATAAAGTGGTGAATATAAATATTTTTTAATTAATTTATTAATAAGGACGCCACAAATTGAATACCAATCTTTTGAAGAAATTATAGATACTTTAAAAAATTAGGGCATTAAAAATAACACTTTACGTATTTCGTAACTTCATTCTTAACGCGGAGAAGGAGAGCGTGTCGGAGAGAATATTCATAGTATTATTACGCAATACGATAAACATTATGTTTTTAAATAGAAAAAATATTTATTAAATATTTTATAAATTTACATAGTCTTAGCATTTATCAAAATCTAATCAGAAATATTACGTTTTCTGACCGTCCTATTGTATGTTTTACAAAATATTTAAAATATGAATATTATTTTTAAAGTGGAGAAAAATATTTTTAATCCTTTCTCGTTACGTTTTTGTAAATAAACTTAACCAAAAATTTGTAATCCGCATTACAAAAAAAACATTACAGTTACGTAGTGTTTATTTTATGAAAAAATTAAATTACACACTGTTCTTTTTTAAATTTTATCTTATCGGCATGTTAAAGAAAAATCTTCATAACATTTTTTAAGGATATTCAACTTTTTAAATGTTTTTGTAAAACATTTGTAGAACTGTGTAATATTTCAGATTTTATTTTGATAAATGCTAAGTACATGCATATTTAAAAAAATGTAATTAATATTTTTATATTTGAAACTATTATTTATTAATAGTAATGCCATTAAGATCTCTTAAACTTAAAAAAAAAAGAAAATGCTAAAAAAAATAATTTAAAAATTACGTGTCGTAAATTATTAACGACCGAACCTTTTTATTAAAATTATTAAATTGTAAATTCGGTTATTCTTAACTAACTTCTTAATTAATCGACTTATACATTCCTAAAGGAACTACAAGACAGACATTTATATTTTACATATGTATATCCCTTTCCAACTATAGTTTGCGTTCCCTAATTGAAGGTTTATACACTATTGGTAACAAATACTTAAATGATATGGATGTATTAGACAATGATCTAAACTTGGCAAATTTAAAAAAAAAGCATGAACGAATTATGTTTACCTAGTTTACAAATTATTATTAACTACAACTCTATGTATTGTTTATTTGTTCGTTATTAATGTTAATATTGACTTTGTGAATATTGTATTATTTATTTTTTTCTGTTCCTTTATATTCCTGTTTATTTTTAGCTTTGGTGCAGTTTTTTTTTTCTTTTTTCGAGTTTATTTAACTTTTGTGCATATTTTCTATTTTAATTTTTTATGTGATTTCTTAAAAATAATGCACTTGTATATATAAAACAAGAAAATAAAAAAACTTAACAACCAATATCAACCAATATGTTGAATACTTAATAATAAATCATATATGTATTCATGGTATTTGAAAGGCAAGACACGTTGAGAAGGAATTATACAATAAACGCTGTCGTGAACGATGAATTCTTGAAGTAAGTTGACGAGTTTGTGTACTTGTGGAGAATGTTTGCTAGAGACGAGAAGGCTTATAAGGACAATGACATAATGGTAAGTGCAAGCAATGCAATTAATGGGGTACTAAATGCAGCTGGTCATGTTGTTAAAGATAGCGATGAGTTTAGAAATTCACAACGTAGCTTTAAATTCAATTCAATTGAAGTATGTGCTGAGGCGTGTAGTGGTAAAACAATGTAATAAATGGATTTAGAAAAATTAAAAAATTTAAGACTTACTAATTTAATTTCAGCTTTGGGTCGATGATGTTCAGATAATTAACTCATCGTTTTATGCAAGGATAAACGTATGTGGCGTTAAACACTCGTAAACATACGTATATCAGTAAAGTTCTCAAGAAATTGCATGGGCAATATTAAAAAAATATATTTCGTAACCGTAAGAATCTAACCAACAACCTCTCAACTAAAATTACTCTGCTAACGACGATTACTCTAAAACAGGGAGAACCCGGTGGTACTGAACGTCTTATGAAAATACACCGTTTCAACGGTAGTTAGTAGTTAGCTACTTCGTGTCTGAGATACAGTGAGAAGAAAACTTTAACATTTTCACAAGAGTTTTATCAACTTTGTACATTTGTTATTTAATTTTATTTATTTGCTCACTGTTTCGATACGTCGGTCAGGGCAATGAGAGTGGTATTTTGAAGGGGAGGGGGGACGGTGGGAGGAGTCTTAATTAGGAGGTTAAATAATTAATTAAAAATTTATACTGTAAAAAAAATAATAGCACATTGTAGATCACCTATTTTAACGATGTTTCCTGGTTATTTTGACTCGTCCCTTCGTCCCCCCCCCCCTTCAAAATACTATCCCCACTACCTTCACCTAATAATGTCTAATTATTTCTATACTTGTTTTATTTAAGTTAGTTTTAAGAACGCTTGTAAATGACGCACATGTGCCGGAACCGGTAGCAAATAAATATAATTAAGAGACAAATGTACATAATGGACAAAACTCTCCAAAACAAAATGTCTAGAAATTATTTCATAGTCAATGTCCAAGAAATACAAAAAAAAAATTTAAAACTTTTACCGCTTATAATTTAAGAACAAATGTATTTAAATTATAGTGGGTAGTCATAAAAGAAAATCTTTCCAACAATACAAGTTGGTCCAACAAATGGGGTGACCTGGAAGGAGTTTTCCCTGGTGGAATACTCAATTTGAATGTATATGCATTAGGTGCTGGACTAGACGAAAGTTTGCCCACAAACTAGCGCATTCTGTTCGCCGCAGTGTAAACTAGAAAGTTTAGTGTCGCGTGGGATCGGCTATTTTGTCGTCTTGTGAAACAGTAAAGTCACTTTATTTCAATTTGAAATACAGCCCTCGGTACTCTAGTATACTGCTAGTCTTACCACGGCCAGTCTTTGCACACGGTGAGTCAGCACAACTAGTTGAGTTGAAACTATTTTCTGGTACAACTTCCTAAAAAGGTTTTTAAAAACATAATTCATACGCTTATAAATTTAAAAAAAAAAGTATTTAATACACATTTTTTTAAAACCGTTAATTAAATAGCATTCTTTGGCATCGCCATTCGGAACAGTTGGGAGGCGAATTTACTTAAATTGTCGAGGCACTCAAAATAAGATAAATGCACATGTTTTTAGGTTTTCACGACCAAAAGTATTTTCTTGGATAATTTTTGGGATATTATGCCGTGTTGCGCTTCCTTCTCACCTAAACGACGTTTCGGATAACGTTGCAGTGTCTTTAAACAAATATATAAATTGTACATTTTTAAATGAAATATTTTTCTTTCTTCTTTGCCAGAGTGTTGAATCCACGATCTCCATAAATCTTGCCGCTGTCGAATTTTTTTTTTTTATTAGTAAGTCGAATTTAATTATTCGTGAATATCGTGATATCGAAGTAAAACATTTTGTGCCACACTGTATGTAAAGTACACTGAATGCTTTTCATATGGCAAATACGTTTCCAAGGGACATAAATACAGGGATTACTGAAACAAAAGTTTACTCCGGCTTGTCGTCCGTTTTGAATTCACGTTTGTCAGATGTGTTATTAATGTTTAATGGAAATATATTTTTCTATAAAATTGTGTAGGTTGGGACACACCGCGCGCCGGGCTTCTCTTTAAATGTGTGGTTTTGCAAGCGACCGTTCGTTGAAGTCTTTCATCGCGAATGTTATATTTTATTTTTCTTTTTGTTGTCAATGATACTAATAATTAATGATCCTGCAAACCGTTGATTTTGTTGATCATTAAACCGTGATAAATGTGAATGTCAAAAAAACTTTAAAAAATTATGCATTGGTGTGAGACGGTGCTGAAAAAGGTCGGTTTGAAATAAAATAAAAACATAGCTTTGAACCGTATTTTACTCATCTGCCATAAAAGGTTGTTTATTATTTTTACATTATAGCTTTCCGATTATATATTTAAAAATATAACTTCATTGAGAAAAAATACCATGCTTTACCCACTTCCATTCATTGTGATGGTAAAAGTATTAGCTACATAAACAAGTACATAATATATATATATATATATATTTGGATAGAAAGCAGTCACTTTGTACTTTGGGTACAAAATTAAACTGTTTATTTTTGTACCCTGATGATGCTTGTGTTAAGCGAAACCGGTCGGTCCTGATAAAGTTAAATAAATCTCTTGCTTATAAACAAAGTTATTGTTTTATTTTCATGACTACATAATATATTATGTCACCTATTAAAAAATAACTCAAATGAAAAGATTCAATAAAAACATTTTCAAACTGCGGTTAATCCGCATTTAAAATGGCCTAAAACGCCGAAACAGCTGTCATAATAATAAAAACTAAAAATACTCGTAGAACTTAATAATAACGTTATTAAATTTGATTTACATAACTTTTTTGTAAATTAATGGAGTTCTACGAATTAAACACAAAAACAATTAATAATTGATAACAAATAGTTAAATGATATGGATGTATTGGACAATAATCTAAACTTGGCAAATTTCAAAAATGTACGAACCAATTATTTCTACCTAGTTTATAAATTATCGTTAAATACAACTTTTTACATCATTTACTCATTTGTTATTAATGTTAATATTGACTTTGTCGATATTGTGGATATTGTTTTTTTTTTCTGCTCCTTTATATTCTTAGCTTCGGTGCAGTTTATTCTTATTTCAAGTATCATTAACTTTTGGTAATATTTTCTGTTTTTATTTTTTATGTGATTTCAAAAAAGATTTACTTGAATGTAAAAGCATTCTTGGCGTTTAAATAATACATTGGATTTAAGTCACTGATAAAATGTTCAAAACGGAACCTTCAAAAACGTAACTGCTAACTTAAAAATCATTAAACGAACTATGAAATAAAAATAAAATCTAAAAAAACGAATATTAAATGTCGTGGTAAATATATTTTTAATTTAATAGACATGCATTCTCGTTAGCACCTGTAATCGGAAACATTTTTTTTTAAATAACTTTAGGATTCAATCTGATATCACGAACAAATAAAAACGCCTAATTATAATAATACCATAGCGTTTATATAGAGCAGTTTTATGTGATTTCACTTCAAGTGCGCTTTACTATAATAAACTTTAAAATAATGATTAACTAATTCCACTCAGTGGTATTCCTACAGTGCTCCTTTCATATTCTATTTATACATTCTTAACATATTACATACATTCTTACTTATTCTTAATATTACCCCTACAGTACTCCTTAGATACATATTCTTCTAATGAAATTACAAAATATTACGCAGTATCTATAAAGCGATATAAAAAGAACATATGACAGCGCAAAAATAGCAACAGTTTAAGACAGGAGTCGGGATATATTCAGCAATAACTGAGTTAACACAAAAAAATTAATACGGAGGAAACCGAAACCAAATAACTACCGGAGACTTGAGAAAATAACTTTTTGCAACGAATTGAAGGGAAGTTAAAATTTATCGACAACAGCATTTTTTAAATAATTTTTTTTATAAAACCTATTTAAATTCAGCCATTTTTTTTTATATTAGTAAGAGCTGGGGGATGTTTGGTCCAATTGAGCGGCCAATTTACACGAAAAGAGCGATCATAGTAGTCTGCTCGGTTTGACCTTGAAGGTTCAATAAGGTTCAATTAGACGATTAGTAGCATCTAGATATGCTGACCTCAGAGTAAATTGTCTATCGCTTAAGTCCTGTCGGATACATAGTTCAGATATATAGGCTGGCGCCATTCTCTGCAATTCTTTGAAGGTCAGTAAGCAGATCTTGAATTCTATTCTTTCAGGGCATCGAAGCCAATGAAGGCGGTCCCTTAGAAGTGGGATTATATGACAATAAATAAATTAAAAATTACTTTGTATTTACCACTATCAACATGTTTCAAAAGCGATGCTCTCTTCATCAGGAATATACAAGAATACTAAAATAATAATCTCGCGCATGGACAAATGATGAATATAGAAGACAATAATGTGAGAATAGACAAATTATAAACTGATCAAAGTATAATAATTAAACAAAAATGTTATTTAAAATAATATTATAAAACATTGCATAAAAATTTATGTTACAAATATTTTTGTTGTTAATATTAATATGAAAATAAATTCAAGAGATATATCTATTTAAAAAAGAAATTAATAATTTTTATATTTAATTCACTATTAACACTTTTCAGGATTTCTAAAATTTCAAATTTGCCTAATTGTAAACTTGTTGTATTTTGAATGTAAAATTTTTAAACCTTTATTTATATGAAAATAATGATTGGTTTCTGAAATATGATTGCCAAATTAAGAAAAATTGTTATTATTTAAACCCCTTAGGTGTTCCTTAAGTCTAATAATGAAATTGATAGAAGTTTTTCATATGTTTATTATTTTTTTATATGAATACCTCACAAGAGTTCCAACCGCTCCCATACGTCTGGAGACAGTGAGACAATGGCATTCCCAATTAGGGAATATTGTGAGGCTAAAGGTATTGGGGAGGGGAAGGAGAAGGGGAAGAGGAAGGTGGGGAATACCTGGATATTTAGATCTGGTCACCAAACACGGCTAAAAGTCATTTTAAGCAACGTTTCAATTCTGAAAGGTGGTCTTTCACCAGGGCGATACTGAGAGTATCTTACACTCTATGTAAAAATCGTTGCAATCGTTACAAATGAATTTATATACCCCAGATTTTTTAAAAATTATTATCTATATTGGATCTCACGCCACTGGATTTCCTAATCCAGACATGGAATTATCAACTGCATGTGTGCCTAGGGCATGTAGCAGTCAGTTATTACACTAGCACCTTGTAAAAGCCTGGTCTGTGCTTCCCTCTAATTGATAAAATCAGTGTTGGAGTGCATAATCTACCTGTGATCCCGTGGAAGCTGTACGCGTGGAGACCCAGACATGCCGTCAGCATCACCCGATTGCCATTTACTCACGTTAGCTGCTACTATATTCCCCACTCATTATGTACTGATTTATAGCTGTGCCTTTTCAAATAACATTTACTGAGATTATGTATGTCTAACTTATTTTTTGTTTTAATTTTAATTATTTTTTATAAGTAATTATTTTAGATGTTGTACATCCTGTATCATCTTTAAAAATGCTTTAAAATGTAAATTTTGTAAAATTTTTAAAAAGAATAAAGAGTTGAATAAACATGTCCGGTTGGAGAACCATCAGAGAGAGATTTGTCAGGAACATATTAGTTGAATGTGATGAATCCCGTATGTAATTTACCTGCCCATGTTTTGTTATAAATAAACCCTGAATAGAAAGTACACATCTCTTCATTAACGTAGCTATTTACCAATTCCGATCCTAAGGCCGCGGGGGCGACCCATTGACATTGAGATGAGAAACGCAATGTTTTACCAGCTGAGCTAACCGCAGTGGAGCCTGGGACCAGTTCTGCTTCTGGCCTCGAGGTGAGTTTGTACTGCCTTCTCTTCCCCAACCATCTTCTTCCCTTTTTTTTCCCTTTTCCTAACACTGGCTTCGAACGTGTCCCTTTCTTCTCCCCTAGTACCCTTTTTCCCCTATTCCTAACAATTAATAAAGTGGTGAATACAAAGTAATTTTTAATTCATAAAAAATAATGCCACTAATATGTCGAAGAAATTACACGATAATATTTAGATTTACCAAATATCATTCTCGCCGCAGCATTGAAGACAGACTGGATTATATAAATTGTTTTTGAGAGATATGCATATTCACTATTACAATAGTCTATATGCTTCATTCTAGTCCATTTAATGATTCCGTTAAATTATTCACAAATTACACTATTCCTAAAATAATTTACTACCCACATAAATTTCCTCACTGGCACCATAGTCTATAGTCTATAGAATGTGTATGTTGTGTAATCATTTATACGCTCAACATTTTATTACCGATTTGGCGCCAGCTAGACAGTTTATAAAAAACCTTTTTGCAATCAATTCTCAGATCAAACAATAAGCAGCTCAAAGTAGTAGCTATAATAAATACTAGCGAAGGTCGATAAACCTACCTATTATTTGTATTATTTACACAAATCGTATTGCCATTTATCACATTCATAATGACATCATTTGTTCATAAACTTTGTTGGTAATTTTTTTCTTTCTAAAATGTATATCCTTGCATTATATTGAAAAATAAGTTTATTATCTACATTTAGCAATTGTATTTTATTTACTTGGTGCCATGTGGTGTTATTTTGTAAGAATAACTTTACCCGATGACCTACCTACCCACTTCCAACGCGTGGGAAGATTATGAAACACATCCTATTAAATAAAAACACCTTCATTATTCTTTTTATTATTGTGAGATGTGTTTCAATAATTAATATATATATATATTTTAAAAGTTCGTACAATGGAAACGGTTGCATAAATTTCAAGATTACCCGTAGTAGAACATTGATTTATGGATTTTAAAAAGAAATGCTAGTACTAGGTAGTAATTTAAGGGACCAAGCCATATAAAATAATTAAAAAAAATTGTATGCTAAGCTAATAACCATTGTTTATATTCTGAGACAAGACAGTACAAATTAAAAATTATTTTTATAAACAATAATTATTAGCCTGAAACACTCATCCAAATTGAAAAAAACCTTTCCGAGCAAAGATAAATGTCGCCGACAGGACTCGAACCTGCACCCTTCTGATGTCCGGTCAGATGCTCTATCGTTGAGCTACGTCGGCTTATCGCAAACCCGCCAAGTTAATCAATATATACTAGTGTTCCATTCAATAATTACTGTTTTTATTATATTTTCACCTGTAAACAACCAACTTTATTAGTGAGAGAGGCTTGTAACGGCTAAATCCCTCAAATAGATGGCGTCGAGACAAATTATGTCTACATTTTATTGGTGAAAATTGCTTTTGACTTGTCAAATATTTATTAATTGATAAACTAAAGTTCTTAAAAACTTAAGACAAGATTTTTGTACATAGCGCAAAGGGTAGCAATTATTTTTTTATAAACAATAATTATTATTGTTGTTTACATGTGAAAATATAATAAAAACAGTAATTATTGAATGAAACACTAGTATATATTAATTAACTTGGCGGGTTTGCGATAAGCCGACGTAGCTCAACGGTAGAGCATCTGACCGGACATTAGAAGGGTGCGGGTTCGAGTCCTGCCGGCGACATTTTTGCTCGGAAGGTTTTTTTCAATTTGGATGAGTGTTTTAGATTAATAATTATTGTTTATAAAAATAATAATTGTTACCCTTTGCGCTATGTACAAAAATCTTGTCTTAAGTTTTTAAGAACTTTAGTTTATCAATTAATAAATATTTGACAAGTCAAAGCAATTTTCACCAATAAAATGTAGACATAATTTGTCTCGACGCCATCTATTTGAGGGATTTAGCCGTTACAAGCCTCTCTCATACTAATAAAGTTGGTTGTTTACAGGTGAAAATATAATAAAAACAGTAATTATTGAATGAAACACTAGTATATATTGATTAACTTGGCGGGTTTGCGATAAGCCGACGTAGCTCAACGATAGAGCATCTGACCGGACATCAGAAGGGTGCAGGTTCGAGTCCTGTCGGCGACATTTATCTTTGCTCGGAAAGGTTTTTTTCAATTTGGATGAGTGTTTCAGGCTAATAATTATTGTTTATAAAAATAATTGTCACCCTTTGCGCTATGTACAAAAATCTTGTCTTAAGTTTTTAAGAACTTTAGTTTATCAATTAATAAAAATTATTTCTTCAGGCATTGGATTATAGTGTTTAAAATCCGTTTTATTTTAATTAATTAAATAAAATCACTTACGGTAAATTTCCTGTATCCCTTCATCCTTATGAAGAAGAAAACATTCATCTTTCACATGGAAACAATAATTTTTTTAACACTTTTACATTTTAAACACTTTTATGCATTAATAGCATCTAATATAGAAATGATATTTTTCTTAATAATTTCTATATAATTTTGATATTATTAAAAATACTTATATATTATATCATTTTTTTCATAGTCCTCCGCACTAGGAGATCCTGAGCTGAGGCGCACCAGGTTTCGCATAAAGGGGTTTCAGCGACTTCTATATTTCAACTTAGGTTAGGGTAAGGTCTTTCCAGTCATTTCTATGACGTTTTTTTGAGAATAGTAGTCAGTTTTTGGTACGGTAATTCCTTAAGCTAAGTTTTGCTAGACTTAATGCAATTATTGATTGAATTACTTTTTTATATAAAGTGGGAGTTTGTTATATAATTTTACCGCAAAAAATTCAGAGCTTCTTTGTCCAAAAGTAGTATTGCATTTAGGTATATTTATGTTGTCTACATGCTTGGTTCTGATATTATGACCATGAAAAGTCATGGCCATTTTCTCATTTTTAAGATGATAAACTAGAATATTTTTGGCAAAGGAACGTTGAAATGTTTAAAAATTTCCGTTGTTGAAGTCCTTGTGGGGACCTTTAAAATGGTCTTTATGATGCATTTCTGGGTTGTCCTGCCGTTACTCATGACGCTTAATTTAATTTTTTTAAATGGTTTCATGTAATTTGATGCAGCTGAGCCCCATCCCAAAATTCCATATTCCAAATGAGAGTAACATAAAGCATAATATACTCTATTTAGATCCTCGATTGCCAAGATATTTCGTAATTTCTTGAAGAAATAGATGAGTTTTATTAGCTTTTTTGAAGTTCCGTTAATGTGTATATCCCAGCAGAGTTTATCATCGATTAAGATTCCAAGATATTTAATGTTTTTAGCTTTGGTTATATGCGGGCAAGTCCAATACGGTAATTTTTTTTGACATTCATGTATTTTAAGTGTGTGCTCATTCATTGGTTGGCCTCTTTTGTTTATTGACAATGTTAAATATTTAGTTTTACCCACATTTAATGTAAGCGAGTTCACTTTTAACCAGTTTTGAAATACAGCCAAGCCATGATAAATAATACCAGTGTCATCTGCAATGCTAATTATGTCTCCTTTGATGGGAAGATTATTAAGATCATTTATATAAATGAGAAAGAGTATTGCGTCCCTTTCTTGGGCATGTAGAGTGAATGAACGAAGAAAGGAGTGTAAGGAGAATATCTGACGCGAATGTGAATGGAAGAAGAAGCCGGGGACGCCCGAGGAAGACATGGCACGATCAAGTGAATCAAATACTCGAGTCGGGCCATGTCAGAAGTCGGAATAACAGAAGAGAATGTATGAGGCGTTGTATGAATGTGAATGAAGCAAGAAGTGTATGCCAAGATCGAGTTGTTTGGCGGTCCGTCCACTCTGCCTACCCCTGCGGGGAAACGGCGTGTTGGTTAGTTAGTTAGTTAGTTAGAAAGAGTATTGGTCCTAGTACGCTTCCTTGAGGGACTCCATACGTAATTGGTGGAGTTTTGCTGGTTATTTTACCAATTTGTACAAACTGTTATCTACCAGACATGTAGCTCCCAAGTAGGTTTGCAGTTGATTTTGTCATTGCAATTTTTTTAAGTTTTAGAGATAGTATTTTATGGTCAATTGTATCGAAAGCTTTTTGAAGATCAATAAAAACTGGCAAGTATTTTTTACCATCATCCATTTTTTGTATTATGGTATTTGCTACTTTAGCTATAGCATCACCAGTACCCAAGTTTTCCCTAAACCCGTATTGCGTTAATGATAATATTTTGTTATTATTCAAAAAGGTATAATTTGTTTTTTTATCACTTTTTCCAAGATTTTTGAAAGAGTTGTTAAAAGACTAATTGGTCGATAATTAGAAATATTTTTGGGATGACCGTAGCAATTTAAAAAAAAAAAAACATTAAATAAATTACATAAAAAAATGTTTTTTTTTTTTTTAAATTGCTACGGTCATCCCAAAAAAGGGAAAAATACCTTTTGATATTGATATATTTACAAGGTATGTTAGGGGGTAAATTAACTCTTCTTGTTGGTACTTGATTGAATTCCTTGTCATCATGTCATTTCCCGATGAAGTGTTTGAATTTAGAGACTCTATAACATTTCCTATTTCATCACTTGTTATCTTGTTTATATTAAGGCTATTTTCTTTTCTGTATGATCATTCCTCTCTGTTTTATCGACGATGGGAGAAATTTGTTTAATTTTAAATGCTAAATTTGAGCCTATATCGCAAAACAATTTGTTTATATAGTTAATTAGTTTGTCTGGTTAATCTGCAAATGATGTAGGAATCGTATCTATATTTAATTCTTTAATGATTTTATCATAGTGCGAGGCTTTAACATTTGTAATGTTATTTAAGATTTGAATCATTGTTACATTCATCCATTATTTTTTATAGAATTTTTCTTTGGCAATGTGTATTACATTATTACATGTATTTCGGTATCTTTTATAAAATCAAAGTGTATGAATATCATAAGGGTTGTTTTTTACTTTTCTATGCAGTTCGTCTCTTTTTCTGATAGAGTTAATAATATTTTGACTTATCCAAGGTTTAATGTGTATATTTCTATGAGATATCTTTTTCTCCGAAATTATGGTGTTGGTTTAAATAATATGCTGCATAGTTTCAATAAAATATCTTCAATCAATGTCTGCATCATCTTTTCCAATAAGACTTGTCCAGTCAGTAATTGTAACACCTTTTTAAAGTTTTCCCAATTTGTTTCAGACTTCGTTAAGACAGATTTCTTGGTTTTGGTGTACAGGTGAATTGTTTTTGGTGATAATAATAATAATAATAATAATAATTGGACCATTTCTATAGCGCCGCTTTTGTGAGAAATCACCTCAGGGGCGCTGTACAAATATTACTTCCTATTCTTATATTACGTCTATTCTATGAATTTATTATTATTATAATTTTTTGTTTTACATTTATTTTCTCTTTTTGGTCAGGCTATTTATACACATTATTTATAGACCATATAAAGAGGTGCAGTTAAATTATCAAAACTAAATTTAATGTTAAATTTGGAAAAAAAAGAAGGTAACTGTATTTATTCCTTACGATATATTACAAGACGCTAATACAAATGATAGAGTGATTGTTTCCATTATATTCAAGAGTGTATTTAAGCTAAGACAAAGAATTATTATCCATATTTTTAGGATAAATAACACAGAATACTCTTAAAAGGGTGGAGCGGCGGGGGAGGATGGTGGCCGGTGGGATTGATCCAGAGGGCCCTCAAAATCTTGGTGACGCCCTGTGCGGCGTGATGGGACGGTTGGTTTTGGTCTGCACGTAGGCCAGGCGCTTGTCAGCCGGCTTCAGGATCCGGAAGGAGCACTTCAACGTGTCGTCCACTGACATCATTGCTCCTGCATTATCGAATTCCCCGCAGTACCAGTTGCTTCTTGGCAAAGAACTCACACCCGTCCTCTACCACCTGATGCACCCGGCAGATCAGGTCAAAGTCATGCTTGTTGAGGAACTTGGCCACTATCTCAATGACGAAGATAAAGGCTTGTTCTCGCCCCAGTTGGCGGTGTCCATGTTGGGGTCCCAGCAGCCCACTTCCCGGTTGTATACAATATTTTTTACAACCACCGTAGCCCGAATAACCCGACTAACTTTTGGCACTTCACTAGTACATGTGCTAAGGGCCTTCGACCGACCGCCAGATGTGACCGATGTCCGTTGCGTTAATTTGGCAGAACGAAGCAGATTTCAACTCAAAATATTTGAAACATTTGGGTTTTTATTATAAACTTGATTTAAGCTCGAAACGACAGCACTAAAATTATGTAATTTTTATAAAAAGAACCTCAAAATTATTGCGGTTATTTTATGCTATTTTTACACCAGGAAAATTAAAAACTTCCCAATACTTCCAAGATAAATCAGGAGCGACTATAAAACGCAGCTGGCAGCCACGAGGGCGAAAGATAGAATTATTGTATATTGGTTGGTCAGTGTGGTTGTATAAATTATGGCTGGAGTTTTTTAATAGTTTTACTAAAAGCATGATCAATGCAAGTTTTGCTTTCATTAAATATACGCATAGGTTCATCAATAAGACTTTTGAATCCATGGTAAGCTAGTGCCTGCAAATTATCATATTTTTTGGGTGGACATTTTCAAGGATATCAATATTTATATCACCGATAATAAAAAACATCTTTGATGTTTTTGAGTATGTTAAACTCAACAGAAAAGGAATTAAGAAATGGCTGCAGATTATTTTTGGAAGGGGATCTGTATATTGTGAGTATTATTGTATCATTACCAATTGATATCCTTAGACAGTTTGCATTATTAATGTGGATCTCTCTGAAATCGGCTTCTATGTCTTCATAATTATATGAGATTACACCACCATGTTTTGTATTATTCATTAGTGTAGAGTAGGGGACATATTTACCATTTTTCAGCGGATAGTATTTATCAGTCAACCAACATTCAGTGAGTATAATTATATCACAATATATATTTAAACTTTTTATTAATATTTGTAGCTCATCAAAATATGTATTAATACTTCTAATATTTTGATTCATAATGTTAAAATTATTTCTTATGTATGCAAAGTTTGGAAAGCTAGTTGTTATTATACTATTATCCATGTTCGTAGTAACAGTAAATATCATATACACGTGAATATTTTTAAATTACACAATTTTTATAATATCTTCAAAGCGTCTTATGTAAATAATTTTTTCATTTGGAATACGTCTTGCCATAACTTTTCCGTCTTTATGAGAGAAGAATGCATACATTTTTTTCGCCATTTGTTTCGTTTTCTATAGTAATTTCTTGTGGTACGCGCTGATTTCTTGACCAATGCATATGGTTTCTGCAGAGATGTCATTTGATTTTGCATAATCAATATTTCGTTTTTTGACATTGAAATTCTCTCTTGTATTTTTTTCCGCAAAGTTCACGAGTAGTTTTAGGTGTGCATTAGTCCTCCTGTCCTGTATTCTTTTAACATAAATTAAGTCGCTGTATTTGATGTCCAGGCCGGCCGCCGCAGATACTCTTTTCACTATTTCGAATACTTGTTCTCCATTTTTTGGGGTATGCCCGCAATCTCTAGGTAATTACTTCGAGATTTATATTCCAAATCAGTAATTTTAATTTCTAGTTGCTTGATTATAATATTTTTCTCCTGCTGTTCTTTCTTTATAATGTCCAGTTAATTTTCAATTTTCTTATTTTGCAATATCGATTGATCGAGTTTTTTTTTCATTTCATCGTATTGATTACTAATGAAATTAATACATTTCTGCGTTTCGGTCGTTTGCTTATCAATTTTATTAATAATTTCCCTTCTCATCGATTCCATTTTTTTTTTCAATTAGCTGAACGATTTTTTCCCTAGTTTGTTTATCATCATTTTCAAGGTTAGCTTGTTTATTTCTAGTACTAAGAATTATTTATTAATAGAAATAAGAGAAAAGAACAAAAAAAATCAAAAACAAAAATCGATGGATGGATGGTTGCTCGGAGGCTCGAACCCACGGTGAGACTTTTAGACGGGCGGGACCGATTAACGCACTGAGCCAAATCCCGCTTGTTATAAAGCGAGTAAATAGACCTTTATATTGTAATTCTGTTGTGGTTACGATGTACTCCAAGGTGACAAGGCCATTTTTAGTCTTTACTGGACTGTTAACTGGCAAAGCACTATTTGTATAAAGTCTTTAGTGCACTGGTCACTGGCAACGATCTATTTTTAAAGTTTTTTTTATTTTAATAGAATGCAAAAATAGCTGGATGCAAAAATAGACGAAGTTGAGCACTTTTAATTTAGATCGAAACTGTCAAACTATACTAAAATGATCACAGTATGTTTTTTCTTGCACTTTTGAGGCAAATATAATGCAATTTTGCCTATTATTAGACTATTAGATTGCGTGCGTTTAAAATCTGCACCGATTAATTCACTTTTAATTTAGGTTTGTTTACTTTTAAGATTAAAGTTTGTTTAACTTTGACGGAGCAAATAATCCTGTCTTATCGCTATCGATGTCGAGTAGGGGGGATATGTAAATAGGAAATGCATATAAAATACCAGAGTAAAATGTAACTGGACATTTTATTGCAGACATCTAAGGCGAACTCTATGAGTGATGTATTACCCTGATGTGTACCTATTAAAAGATAATAAAATATTTTATAAATCGACTCATTAAAATTTAGACGGTTCAAATTGGTCAATTGAACCCCTTCATACAGAAAAAAAAATTAAATCGTTTTCGGCAACAACATCAATAATGCAGTTTTTTATCTTAGCATTCCAGTACAGCAAAATGTCACGAGCCGACCCTGACGGTTACCCATAGTTTATCTAACTACGGGACAAACACTGCTTTAAAACTCATTTTAGCAAACAAGACGAAAATAATGGAAAAAAAAACCAAACCAGAAATAACCATTCCTTTAAATAAAAGCTGACACAATAGATAGTATATTAAAATTTAAAAAAAAAACATAGATTCAATAAACAAACACAATGTAATCCGTTCTCCAGAAGCTAATAAACCAAACCCGAAAGTTGTTTTTGTAAAACTGTTCCATCAGCAATAAAATTAATTTCGCAGACATAAATGTAAAATATTAGTCTGAAACCGGTCCGGTCTGAAATAAACCAGTGGAAGAAAGGTTTTTTTAATCAAAAAAATCATTTTAAAAAGGAATTCCACCATGAATTTAAAATAAACATTTTTAGAAAAATTTCTTCATTTCATCTTGAGAGCCCAAATTCATCCCTAGATATTTATTTTATCCCGTGGCACAGACCGTGAGAACCATAAAACAGGTATATACGAGTATATCGTGACCTACCTTAATAATGATATATCTGCTCTCAAGAAGGACCCAACTCTGAAACGGAACTCAGGCATACGAGTGCATACCTTTCAAATTGTATGATATTTCATCGGTCAGATAAATATTATTATCTTATAATGATATTGATTATCCTCATATTATAATAAATCAACCTACCGCAGAGTTTCCTACCCGGAATCTAGCACATTAAACCGCGTTCTTAATTTAGTGCACCAATGTGCCGATGCCAAATATGCCGGCGTGTTTCCGATACAGATAAATCTATAAAAAAAAAAACGGCCGCGAAAGATGTTCTGACAATAGCCTGGGGAAGAGATCAATCCTAAACAAATGATGCTGCTTCCAACAGGGGCCAAGTCAATACTGAGAAGTGCATTTATCCCAAGGAGAATGTATTCATTAATGTGTAGCAGGTAAGAATAAAAAGCATAACTCACTGATCCCTTTTCAAGTATCAAAGAGATGGGCCATAATACAGGTTTGTTCTATAGCTTGTTGTTATTACTTGCATATAGGTGTAGTTACGTACGGTTTTTTTGCTGTTGAATGATTTATAAAAATAACCGAAATCAGATTTTATACAGAATTAAAGTATTATTAAATATGTGTTCTTACGAGTATGTATTATTATGAGACGAAGCTGATAGCACGGCACTCTAGAAATAAGTGTTCATTTTTTTATTATCTGTATCTTAACATTATTGATTAATTACTTACCTACTTTAATAAATTTTTGTTCATGTTTATGATTTGTCTATTCTTAGATTATTGTGTTCTATATTTATCATTTGCCAATACTTTACATTATTATTTTTTAGTATTCTATAAATCCTGATGAGGAAAGCATCGCTTTCGAAACATATCGATATGTATATATTGATAAAGTGATGAATACAAAGTAATTTTTAATGAATTTATGAATAATGACGCCACAACGCCACATTTGACGGCCTCCATGGTCGAGGGGTAAGGCTCTCGACTACGAATCCGAAGGTCGCGGGTTCAAATCCCGGCGTGCGCAAGTAATTTTTATTTAATTAATTTGTGTTGTTTCACAATTAATTCATTTAAAAATAATATGTAGTATATTTGCGCACGTTCCAGAGTGGAAGATACTCCCAGTATCGCCCTGGTGAAAGACCACCATTCAGAATTGAAACGTTGCTTGAAATGGCTTTTAGCTGTGTTTGTGACCAGATCTGAATAGCCAGGTATTCCCAACCTTCCTCTTCCCCTTCTCCTTCCCCTCCCCAATACCTTCAGCCTCACAACATTCCCCAATTGGGAATGCCATAGTCTCACTGGCTCCAGACGGTTGGGAGCAGTTGGGACTCTTGTGAGGTATTCATATAAAAAAAATAAAAAAAAACAATCTTTTGAAAAATTATATTACAATGTTGATTCTAAATATGAACATAGTAAATATTTGTTAATAAAAATGTATTGAAAAACGATTCATTAGTAGACCCGATTATCTCATTAAATTATATTTAAGTTATATAGTATTATAATGGTAATAAGGAAACAAAACTACAATATTTGTAAAACGGTATATACATCGTTTAGCGTCGGTTTTTGAAATAAGCCATTAATCTGATCTGTTGGTGAAATAATGTAATGCTTCGACGACAGTCGGTATATTTTTTAACCGCTGGTATTGTGGGCGTCTCAATGCAGGCCGCTCGACCATCTTCGAGGTAGTAAAGTACCTATTCATAATCTTCACGGAAAATATAATTAATTTCCTTTGTTCCAAGCTTTGAGAGATATAACAATAATAGCACTGTGTTGTTGACTTTTAATACAGATTGGAATAAAACGTACTCCGACTTATTATGAATGAGTTATAAAATAGATTTGAATATACTATACCGGAAGGAAGATTTCAGATTGATTCATTGTTTTGTGTGTAATTGGTACAACTCCAATAATAATTATAATTTAATGTAAAATCAAGGTTATTATTAAGGTCTGCAAGTATTTTTAGTTTTTATTATTTTTTTTAATTAAGTTATGAAATTGTGAATTCTTGCTTTTCGCTTAGGTTCCATAATTGACGACCATTACTATCTCGAAACAAAGAAACAATTTGAAAATTTTATTTCATTTCAAACATTTATTTCATTTCAAACATTTATTTCATTTCAAACATTTATTTCATTTCTAACATTTATTTCATTTCAAACATTTATTTCGTTACAAACATTTATTTCATTTCAAACATTTATTTCATTTCAAACATTTATTTCATTTCAAACATTCATTTCATTTCAAAAATTTATTTCATTTCAAACATTTATTTCATTTCAAACATTTATTTCATTTCAAACATTTATTTCATTTCAAACATTTATTTCATTTAAAACATTTATCTTTTCAATAATAAAGGTCTTAAGTAGGTACCTACTTGTGTTTTACATTTTAAAAATATTCTACCCAAACAAAACTTCTTCTTTAGAATATGTTATCTCTGACTAACCAGGCAGGTATATCTATACGGGCTAACCTTAATACAACATGGCAGGTTCAATGTTTTTCATACTAATTTTAAAATGTTATAGCAACAGTTTTACATATTGGATTTCATTCAAAGTTCTAAAACTTCCCTGTACTAATAAGAACAAACTGTGCTATTTTCAGCGAAACCGATTTTTGTAATTTTCGAGAAAAAAATCGAGGACACGCAGACAAATATTAATTTTTACATATTGAAGTTACAGAGCTCAAAGTCACCCAAGTTAAATTTAAATTTCACCAAAACAAATAATAATGCACGTTTAAAATACAAAACAAAATCGACAAATACAAATAAGTGATTTGCTGAGATGGTTTCTTATTTTGACTTTTCAACAACGATTTATAAATTCTACGTATAATTATTTATAATAAAGCAAATGTATTCAGAATCGGCGTTTGCTGATCTACTATGAATATACGAACACATGTAAAATCTAAAAAACGACATGGAACGAGATTACCATTGCAGCCAATCACGACATAAATATTATCAAAGAATAGTTCGATAACAACCTATTATCGCACAACACAGAAAAAAATTAATCCCTCTTCTTTACTTGGAGTCAATCTGGACGCTGATTTGTCCCTTAAAACTCAAATTAACAGAACTGTAGGCACAGGGTTCTTCCAATTAAAGCAAATTAAAGCAGTGCGAAAAACCTCCAAACAGAGACGACTAAATTATTGGTTAATTTGTACGTTGTTTCACGTCTAGATTACTGCAACAGAATATATGCAAGTCTCCCCAACTATCAAATGAACAAATTACAATCCGTTTTTAACGCAATGGTGAGAGTTATTACTGGCGTATCTAAATACTGCCATATCTCAGAGCATCTCAGAAATCTTCACTGGCTCAAATGTCCTTAAGGAATCCAGTTCATGCTTTGCTGGATGGTGTTTAAATCAATTAACGGGATGGCTCCAGCTTATCTATCGGAACTATATATCCCTGAAAATTCCAATTTTTGCCAGTCAACTCTTAGATCAGCGACGTCATCGGCCATCGGAAGGCTGAAGAAACCAAAGCGCACACCAGACACTAAGTTGGTGAGCGAGCTTTCAGCGTGTCAGGCCCTAAGCATGGAATAAACTGCCATACGATCTAATATTGATTAAAGAGTTGTCAGAATTCAGAGCAAAACTTAAAACTCATTTCTTTGGAAAGTCATATCCATGAATAGTTCAGTTGCATACAGTTAACATAGCGAAGATAGCCGTTAGTACATACATAAAGTAATTAACCGAAAACTTTGAATCTTTTCATAGTCCGCTACATTCTGAGTAACAATAAATATTTGCAACTGTAAATAATTTTTATCAAAAATCTCAAATAAATACCTACTCTTCTTTTGCCAATAACCATCTAATAAATATAATATCAATAACAAATGGGATTTAAACAGTAAGTGTAATTTAATGCGATGTACAGTATTTTCTAATATATGTATCCTGCGCGTGCAAAATCATATCATCCCAAGCGAAAACATTGTAATTTAACGTTTTAATCTGGAGTGACCTACCAGGTAAGCATGTTTATGTATCTGTACATAATAAGATAAACCCTAGCAAGTAGTATTTGTACAGTGCCCTGAGGTGATTTTTAACAAAAGCGGCGCTATACAAGTCATCCGAGTATTATTATTATTATATAAAATATGTTGGAATCATAAGAGATAAAAATGTTTAATGGAAAGACCATATCAACCTCAATGTAGAACGAATAAGAAAATTTATGTCTTCTAGAACATGCGCAATAGTAAACAAGAAAATAATTAAAATGGTCTATTACGCATTAAATAGGTCCCTATTACAGTATGGCAGTTTCGGGTGGAGAAGGGCCTATATGCTACACTATAGCCAAATAAAAAAAAATAATCATTCAAATCATCATTAAAAAACCTTATGACTTCCCTGCTCTAGAGATATTTCGTGAATTTAATGTACGATCTATTACTGAATTATATAAAAGTCTTATATAAAATTTAAAAAGAATTTTTGATCAATAAAATTGATGGTATAAGCAATAGATTCAAAACAAACCGTTTAATAGCCATCCCGATGCTAGGAACGACCACAGAACAGCACCACTACTTGTATTTAGGTATAAGATGGTACAGTATATTAGTATCCAAAAACAAAATTAATGTAACCGAAACATTGAAATATGAACAACTCAAAAAGCAAATTAACTCCCTGAACTTAAATAATGATATATTGTACCCTTTATTTATACTATCTAGCATAAAAATTACTACTCGTATAATGTTAATTTTTATTATTATTCTTAAATTGTTCTATTGATTTACGTTTTTAATTATTATTTGGTATATAAATTCTTCTCCCATAACCACGAGCTACTGGAGCTCAACATATGGAGGGTAGATCAATAAGAAGTAAAAAAATCTTGTATTTGATGTATTATGTTATAATTATATCATTTTTTTGTAATAAAAAAAAATACAAGATTGTCATAACAAAATACGAGCAAGTCAAAAATTGTGTTCACCCCTGCTAAACTTTATCAAACAACACACGTCAGTTGAACGACCTCTGAAACAAACAAATCGTCAACAACAACAAGTACAAGTAAAATCCTGCGAAAATACCCCCGTATACCCAACATACGGCCTATAAAAACGCATACACGCGGTACGTTCCCTCGATTCCCGCTCACGACTCAGACCAAGTAACATCTCTACTGTAACGCTGGTCCACCGTGAAAATCGACCACCATCATTTATCTTGAATCTACCCGGACCTGCTCTCCTCACCAAGTGAGAAATCTTCACTCTACCCGACCTGCTTATCTCACCAAGTGAGATATCTTCACTCCACCCAGCCTACCTACGAGCTTGCAGCGGCCGGTCCGACCCTAATGCCGTCCCCGGATATGCCGCAACCTGAGCCCGACGGTCACCCAACTTACCTACGAGCTTGCAGCGACCGTTCCGACCCGAAAGCCGTCCCCGGATATGCCGCAACCTGAGTCCGATAGCCATCCAGCCTACCTACGAGCTTGCAGCAACTGGTCCGACCCAAATGCCGTCCCGGATACGCAGCAAACCTCGCTAATATGACAGCTGACACCACCTCACGCAATCGAACATACTGGCTGGTGCTATAAATAAACTACGCTCCGGGCGACGACATCTCCATTTGGAATCTACCAAACACCTTTTTCAGGAGGACTAGCGAATCACAATAGAGATGCGTTCCTGTGCGCCGGTGCCTAAATATTTACACTCCCTTGTGCGGGCCTTCACGTCTCGTACAATGCCAATGGTAGTAACCCCTTCATTTCCGTAGGAGGACAGGTAGGCTTTTTGCCTAGGCTTTATAAAGCAAGATTTTGAGATTATCAAGTCCTTTGTTCATAGCGTACCGTTTTGTTGGAACGTTTTCTCATATTTATTAACTTGGTAGGTACGAGTACATGGTCCCTTCAAGATAATAACATGATACTAAATCATCTCATAATGGTTATTTAAAGGATTACTAGAATTATTAGGTTTACCTGTAATCATGCTGTCTATATTGCAATTTGTGAAGGGTAATCAATGACTAGCAATAAAATTATTGTAAGTGCAAGATTAATGAGTTTCGTCGTCGCCTCTGAGCTGAGTGATACGTAACTCAATCTTATAAATATTACTCAATAATATTATCTTTTTTTAGTACTCAATTTGAAACGCATTTTTTTCCTCATAGCACGAACCAGCACCTATCAAAAACGTATACATAATTGTTAGTAAACTTTTATAAAGTACCATAATATTTGTTTTTCTCATCTTTACATAAGTTCTTAACTATTACACTATACTCAAATTATCTGGTATATGTAAACGATTACTCTGTACTTTTTTTATCTCTTTGAACTTAACTATTATTCTAAATTATTTATTATACTGTACTCAAATTATCTGGTATACGTATTTTTTTCTATATTGTTCTTCACATCTCTATATACTTAAATATTATACTTTTTACATTGTATGTTATATTACTATACTATGTCAATACTAGCTTTTTTCCCTTCTATTTTTGTATAATGGCACTAAATATGAACAAAACTTGTCAATTTGACTGTCCTAAAACGGGATTTGTTCCTAGTTGGGCATTCAAAGTTGTTTCACATTTTATTGTTAAATAATATGTGTTTCAAATAAATAAATATTATTATTATTTTATTATTATTACATTATTATTATATTGCTATTAAATTATAATTAATTATGTTTGCAACCGTTAAGAATCTGTGTATCTAAATGTTGCAGCGAAGCAGCAAACTCCCAACCCCGGGCCAAACTGTTAATAAGGCTTCACCTCCTCATAACAATTTATTGCAATGTTTAATTAAATCAAGTAATAATAAATAAAAATGTAAACCACCGTTTTAATAAATATATATCTAATGATTAAATAATATAAACTTTTAACTTTATTCCAGTTGTATTTTTGACCGTGACCGGTTTCACCCTGTGCCGGCTATCTTTAGACTGGTACAATTAATGCTTAAACTATGGTTTATATACCATTTTGGGTGTCAGGGGTAAGAAAGCATGATTTTACTTCGATTATGTTTTTCAGTATTGTTATATCATTATTTTCTTTCTAGAATAAACTCATTATCGATTTTTTATTAGTTTTCAGTTTTCACCAAAATTGGTTGGTGAATACAAAATCGTATCATTATTACATTTAAGAGTTACAAAAATTCTCGTTACTCAATTGTTACCGTTTCTAAATTGAATTATAATTCCCAATTATTACAGGCATTTGACGAACCAACTTGGATTTTTCCTAGGCAAAATATTTACATTCCACACCTTCTGTTTTATGTCGTACAGACAAAATAAGCAAAGGTATTCTTCTGTGTATACAACGTGACAACTAATATGTTAATTTCGGGAACACATTTCTGTTGTGTAAATAAACACAAAAAAGTGTTATCTTTGTTCCTTCACAACATGTGCTATGCACGACTTTTGGGTTTTTAATAGTTAATGCCACATTCAAATTAATCCAACAGACAAAAAATTGGGTACATTATATATTAATGTACAAAAAAACCATTGTAACTTTTCCACTTATTTATTTTCGACCGGGCCGGTTTCACAATATCACGGGCATCGTCAGACTAGCACAATTAAAACTAAATCTATGGTACATACTCGTATAGCATCGATGTCAAGAGTGAGTCCCCTTGTTTTCTAATGTTGTTTTTATTTATGATTTGAAATTTGTTTTATTGCTGACGGTACTATTTACTATTTTGTTTTTGAAAACAAATAATTGTAAACATTTTTACTTGTTTTCCGTTATACTTAAATTAGCGGCACCCCTAGCACCAACATCGCCTGCCTTATTTTGGTTTCTTCCGATTATGAGTTGGGGCAACTCTTTGTAGTATTTACTCTGTGGGTATAATGTATAAGAAAAATAAATAATTAACAAGAAGTACTTTGTTTACACCACTGTTAATTAAATGAATCATTATGGCACAAAATAATAAGTAACTCCAGTCCAATAAACTATTTTTTATCAATAATGCAGTTCAAACTTAAATACCAGTACATAAAATAATTTTCAAAGTTTCAATTTTTCAAAGACTTCCAAAACGCTCCAAATCTATGGCTGGTCGTTTTAGATCAATTTTGAGATTAGAATGTCTAACGCCAAAACAGGGATGAGCTTTATATTCATAATTTTATATTTTATTAATAGAAAACCATACCTATACATGACTAATAAAATAGAGTACCATTTTAGAATCTTTAACTCAACGAATAATAATAGCATTAAGCATTAATATTATCATAATTTCCGTATTGATAATTGAATTGCTCGTGAATACTCTTAATTTATTACAATAATAGTAGTTGTTTATATTGAACAATAATTATAGAGCGTAAAGTCAACAAAAGTAAGTTTAAATTTCGCCAAAATTAAAATAATAAAATTTAAAATACAAAACAAAGCGAAAAATAAAAATGTTAATACTAGTAACAAACAGAATGCCCACATGACGTCAGATGTTCCAAATGCGACGGTGCCAACATAACAAGGGGTTTTGATTAGGTGATTTTTTTTTTTTTTAAATAAAAATGTATAAATTCTACTTATAATTAAATATTATAAATGTTATATATTCGGAATCGACATTTATTGATCTATATGAACACATTTTTTTTTTTATATGAATGCCGCACAAGAGTCCCAACTGCTCCAAACCGTCTGGAGCCAGTGAGACTATGGCATTCCCAATTGGGGAATGTTGTGAGGCTGAAGGTATTGGGGAGGGAAGGAGAAGGGGGAGAGGAAGGTGGGGAAAAGGGTAAATACCTGGCTATTCAGATCTGGTCACCAAACACGGCTAAAAGCCATTTCAAGCAACGTTTCAATTCTGAATGGTGGTCTTTCACCAGGGCGATACTGAGAGTATCTTCCACTCTGGAACGTGCGCAAATATACTATATATTATTTTTATTTAATTAATTGTGAAACAACACAAATTTTTTAATCCAATGTGTTTTTCACTAGAGTTCCTTATTTCACGTATTTCGAAGAAATTATTATAAAACAATTTATTATTCCACTTTATTTTTTGGCCCGACCGGTATAAACCTATCATCCAGTATAAAGATGGAGGTGATAGTTTGAAACCGGTCCAGTCAAAAAATAAAGAGAAATAACGTTTTAAACCGCCATTAAGTTTTAATTAAAGAAACACTTTCCGTTTCCACCAGCTCAATGCTCCACGCTTCAGCCCGTCTCCATTTCGTTTGCATTCACACCCTATTCAACCAAAATAAAAATAAAGTCTCTCTAAAATAAAAATGGTGGACGTAAAAGCGTAATGGATTGTTTTCATCTTACAAATATGAATTTATTATAATGAGCTTTCTCCGGGCAATTCTCCAAAGTGGTAATATATTATACGCTCAGATTCTGACATTTGATGGTAACCTGCTAGAATTGTTTTTCTGCGAAATATATACATCCATCTTCTTCCCCTTGTCCTACTCGGGTCGAGGACCCATCGCATCGGCAAGGCGCCTCCAGGCGTCCCTGTCCTGTGCTACGTTTACGGCATCAGGTCCAACCTCTCCTCGCACAGCCTGTAGACTTGCTTCTCCCACCTATGTCTGGGGCGGCCCACTGGACGTCTTCTCTTTGGGAATAGCCCTAAGAAATCTCATTGGAATTCGACCTTCGGGCATTCTTAACACATGCCGAATCACCTCAGTTGCGACTTTTCTGTGAAGAGTAATTAATACTGGTTCGATGTTTGGCTCCTCACGGATTATCGATCTTCTTATTCTGTGAAATACATCCTAAATAATTTATCGAAATGGAAAAATCATAAAATGAATATTAGCTAACCTACATCTGACTTTATGTACTGCTTTTGGTCATAAATTAATAAAAAAGTATTAAAGAGATTATTAATTTGTACTAACAGTTATAAGCCCCACTGCTCGCCGCTCGCGCTCTTTCTGGTTTAGCGGTGAGTCATAACTCATTTTGTTAAGAGCGGGACTAACGGTATCAGCTCAATATTTTCGTACGACTCAAAAGTACGACTCAAATTGAACGACGGCTCATTTAAGACCGGCACATATTGAGAGCTGACTCCCAGTTCATACGACTCTCGGTTCCTATGGCTCCCAGTTCCCAGCGTATAGGAAAGCACAAAATGTTCACATGCCAGATTGTCAGGCGCCGTTCGGATTGTATAGTTCCTACACGTCTAAATGCGGTAATTATTCTAATCTACACACGAATTTAAACCCTTGAAAAAAACTTCTTTAAAATGCGTCAAGATACTAAATATTAATTGCAAGTCCTTTAGCCTTGTAGAAATTAGACACGTATACGATGATTTTATATAAACAAATTATATAAAATGACCTTATATAAAGATGCATCATCATACGTAAGAATATTATCGAACATATGAGATATGTAGATAAATAAACTTAAGTGGTTCCAAGGTTTGTCAAAAAGAGTCACAGTTCGATTGAGCCGTGGTACAATTTACCAGGAGTCGTACGCTCACGGCTCATCAAAATGAGCCAGCACAAATAAACGGCTCGTCCATAAACGACTCATCGCCAGTGTGGTCGTTTAGAAAGGGAAAAAATTGACATGTTTTCTTTCATTTCTTATTATCAGACTTTTTTTCGCTTAACCACAAAACGGTCAAGTCGTACGTAGGTTACCTAACATTTATTTTATGATTTTTCAATTTCCGTAATTTATTTACAACATATTTCAAAGAAAATCTACTTAATTGTACGAAAAAAAAATCATTCATCCCGGGCCTGGTAGAGGCGCTAGTATAGCATGTTGCCATCTTAATGTATGGAAAATACCAGAAGATAGGCGTATTTTCTTTTTTTTTAAGGTATTTGGTGGCAGATACTCTTAATGCCGCCGTGGTACAAAACAACCATACAAAATCGAAACGTTGGCGTTGCTTGAAATGTCTCTAGTCCTTTTTGGAGACCTGATCTGAACAGCCAGGTATTTGAGAACCTTATTTTTTTCATATCTTTCTCCTGTTCAACTACCGTTCTCCTCACAACATAATCCAGTAATTGAGAATGTCAGAGTTCCACTGGCTCCGGACAGTTGGAAGTAGGTGCGCAGAAGCAACGTAAAAACATGGCTTATTTATTAACCATCATTTTTTATTTAAGTGAAACGTTTAATATGCATTTTTTTTTCTTTTAAGTTAAAATTGGTTTGAAATGATCCCACCCAGAACCAGGATTCCCTTTAATCTGGGTTCCAAGACCCCTTGACGTTGCGTGGGTGCTATAAATTCAGAGGTGAAATAACAACGCCGTAAAACATTAAGTGGACTTGATAAACAAAAATCAATTGCGAAAATAAACATTCCAAATAAGAAAATAAATTAACTCCGAGATAACGTTATTTTACAAGCCCCCATTCTTGGAATTGCCAAAGTTATTCAGCGCAAGGGGGTTAGTTAGTTATCCGAAATTTAAATGTTGTGGTTGAAAACTTTGCCCACATTTATTAAAAATCAGACCTTCAGACGGAGTGCTGGCTTGAATTTTCAATCAAACTCATAATTATTTATTACTATACTATGATTAAGTTTATACCGCAATAATTGTACAATCTAAAGTTTTGAAATTTTAAGGATAGATTCAAGAAATTATTTATAGTTGGATACTAATATATTAATACCAGTTCCGAGACGGGCGAAAAATAGTAGACTTTAATGGAACGGTTTTGGATTTGATAGTTAATCATTAAAAAAGATACAATTTTTTTTAAGTAAATAAGAAAACTACTCAAATACAGGTTTCTAAAATAGTAGAAAAATGCTTAGCTATACAACTTGCATACATACCAGTGTAAAATTTTTTTTTTTTTTATTTTCATTTTTTTTTATTGTATAAAATGAATAACACAACAGTTAATAACAATCATTATACAAATGTAGCCCAATAATACAACAATATAGGTGCATGCATGTTATGATCAACGTATGTAGCATTATTTAAGATTACTAGATTACTGCAACGGAATATATGCGAGTCTCCCCAAATACCAAATTAACAAATTGCAATCAGTATTCAACACATTCTCATTTTCAGAGCATCTCAAAAATCTCCACTGGCTCAAATGTCCTGAAAGAATCCAGTTCAAGCTCTGCTAGATGGTATTTAAGTCACTTAACGGAATGGCTCCGGCTTACTTATCAGAACTGTGTATTCCCGAAAATACCAACTCACGGCAGTTCACCCTTAGGTCAGCATCGTCATCAGCTATCGGCAGTTTAAAGGAACCAAAGCGCACACCTAATACTAAGTTCGGGGATCGTGCTTTCGGAGTGTCAGGACCTAAAGCCTGGAATGAACTGCCGCATGACTTAAGAATTATCAAAGACTCGACAGAATTCAGAACTAAACTTAAAACACATCTTTTCAGACAATCGTATCCATAAATTGAAGAAATTCACCTGTAAATTGCTTAGCTAGGCAAGCCGGTTAGTAGTTACCTAAAGTCATTAAATAAATAAAATAAAAATAAAATAAAAACAGTAGAACAGCTTTGTTACAGTGAGGATAGACTTAATATAATAGTAGCACTTATACAATTTTAGAGATACCGTTTCTTGTCAGTTAACTTGAAAAGATTATAAATCAAGTAATGAGTCAAAAGGTTTAATGCCAACCTCATATTGATGTAAAGGAAATTGACATAATCACATGAGTTAAGTTAATAAGGGGGGACACTAAAAATACATATTTTGTAGTCTTCTAACGCTAAAAATAATAGGTACGATTATTACATCTACCAGCACCGCGTAGTGCGGAACAGTACAGTACAGGGACAGCACAGACGCGAGCATTCACTTTACACCGTGCAGCACGGAAACAGGACGCAACGCGAGTACGGCTGACAACTGAACTGTCAACTGAGCATTAGCGTCCGTCAAAACATGTTTGAGGATTTTATAATCCTATTCTTTTGTTTTGTAACCCAAATTCCCTAACCGATTCAATCAATTCATTGTTATCTATCTTCTCGGTTTTAGCAAAAAATTACGCCAACTGACGAAGATGGCGGTGCTAACGGTATGTGTTCATACTAAGTGCGCACTCGCAGACGTCACACGCGGTCACCAGGACGTCAAAATATTCTACCCAACAATCTCAGCCTGTGCATGCGCGGATACGTTAAGCTCGCGTACGCTGTATTATGAATGTGTTCATAGATAATGTAGGCAAATAATGTTTTCGTGACTGTACTATACTGTTCTGCACTGCGCAGTGCTGGTGACAAAAGTTATCAGCGTGCAAGCTTTAAAGTTCTTTATGAAATACGTAATGGAATTTTAGGTAAGATGCTCGAAAACGCCTTCATTAGTTTTCAAACTACAAATATTTTCAGGTATCTTGGTATGAACGAGTATTCCATAGAATTTCAAAGATCACAGTTTGAGAATTTTCTTTATTGGACACCTTAGACAATGTCGTAAGTACCCATATGAAATTTACAAATTAATCCTTTGTTGTATTTGCTTGCGTTAGCAAACTTGCGAAGTTCCTAATTTGAGTGTTTGTCCTTAATTATTAAGATTTATTAAGGTAGAAGGGGCGAAAATTGAAAGATCTTCAGGCCATCGATAGGATACTTTTGAGCCTCTAGAGTTCTTGAATTTAGTTCCTGCGTAACATCCTGTTATCCTGTAATCCCCTGTACCACACGAGTAATGAAGAAATACCTAATGCGGAGAAAAGTGAAATATTATATTTGGATAAGTACTTTACGGTAGGAATCCCATTAAAAGTTTCACGTGGGTACGTCAATATGCCGATCCCTGGTATTGGCAGTGCATAGTAAGGAGCCCAGCTCCGACATTAGCATATTCCCAGCTCACGTCCCGGGAAAGTTGGTCCGGCATAAATAACGCGAGAAGTCGGCGGTGTTGTATTTCAGTTGTCGAAAGGTGCTGCAGCTTTCCTTTTCTTTTTGCTTTTCGTTTCGCGTTTTATGCTCGGACTAAACACACGGAAGAAACAAATTTACACCATCTCCAAATCTGAAACAGCCAACGAAATGTGGTGATATAATGTGAGGAATAGAATTTTACTAGAGTAATACTTTTAGCTATAGTTTTTTAAAAGGGGCGAGGGGTGAGCTAGGCGTGCCCCCAATTTAAATACAACAGCAACTAATTAAAAACACCATAAAAAGATAGCAAACAAAGAACGTTCATACGCATTGGTTTTTAACGCTCCTCAGTTTTACTATAAGGGGCGAGGGGTGAGCTAGGCGTGCCCCTAATTTAAATACAACACCAACTAATTAAAAAAACGATAAAAAGGTAGCATACAAAGAACGTTCATACGTTACATTTGTTTTTAACGCTCCTCAGTTTTACTTTTCTATAAATTCCAACATAAATGAACGAAATTCTCAAAACAAAAAAACAAAAACAAAAAAAACTAACGCGCGGAGGCCAGAAAAAGTTATTCCTATAAATAATGCAACTAAGGTAGTTCGATTTAAATTTGTTTCGAATCCCTTGGAAAGAGTAATAGCCTTTCAACGCTAAAAATACCATAAAAACTTCACCAGTCATAAAATAAATTACACGTATGCATTCCCTGTCGCTCCTTTTTAAATAGCCTGGCCCTTTAACCCTTAAAGAACCCTTCTAAATGGTAAGATAATATGGCAGAAAAAATAGAAAGAAACGTCGTTTTGTTTAATATGTCAAAATAGTGATTTAAAGTGATCGTCAAAGAGAGTTTTTCTAATTTGTTTTTATTACATTAAACTTGTATGTTAATACTGTTACTTCGGTTTGACCCCACTATCCAGTGAGCGATCTAGACACGTTTAAATAATAATAATTCACAACTTCTCAGTATGTTCGCATTATCAAAACAATATTACATATTTAAATAAATCAATTAAGAAAACATTGTTATTTAAATACGAGGAAACACAATATAAATGCAAAAAACTCAGAGAATAGAGAATTTTAATTATGACTTTCATCAATAAAAATCACTAAACTGATATAAGTATAAGTAATATGGTTTAATAGCCATCCCAATGCTAAGAACAGCACAGCACCACTACTTGTATATAGGTATAAGATGATACAATGCGAGTGTATTATAATCAAAAAACAAAATTAATGTAATCGAAACATTGAAATTTGAACAATTCAAAAAGCAAATTAACTCCCTGAAATTAAATAATTATGTATTGTACCCTTAATGTATACTATATAGCATATAAATTGCTGTTTGGTTATATTTTTATGGTTATTCTAAAATTGTTGTGTTGATTTACGTTTGTAAGAATTTTTATTTTATTTTTAACAAGTTTTTAATTTTGTTTACACATTGACTTGTTTTTATTATTTTATCATTACCTATATAAATACTTCTCCCAAAACCACGATCAGTGGAATGTTTAAAAAATGATATATATGATGTATTATGTTATAAATATATATCTTTTTGTTGTTGTAATTTTAAACAGGCTTTAGATTAATTCCTTTTTTAATTGTTCCTAGGTATATAGGTAAATAGGTAGGTAACTGGAATCAAATTCGTAACAGGCGTACTTCTCAACACAAAATTGTCAAACAGAAATGGAATTCACATCCAGATGCATTAATCATTTTGCTATCCTTTCCAAACCTGATAACATCATACATTCATAAATACAAAAAAAAAACAAGATATAGCAACAATCACACATATTAGAAACGCTACACCTCAGAGTCAAAAACACATACAACAAGGAACCACAAACACAACATTTGGACAAAAAAAGTTCTTATACTATGGTACTAAACTCTACAACAAAATCCCACTATACCTCAAAAATCACAACAGCCATAATAAATTTAAAAAACAAATAAACAGAGGGTGCGTTATAGGGAGATCTGAAATAGAAAATATATTAACACCAAACACCGAAACCACTCAAAAGCACTTAAAACACCTCACCTTACAATTATTTAATTTTTTTCATCAAGCACATCAATTTAATATAATGTAATTTTATATTTTGTAAATGAAATCCTTAGCCCGGAAAATCCCACTGAGGCTATTATTATTTGTTATTCGTTACAAAGAAAAAGATAATAAAATATTATTATTATTTTTATAAACAATAATTATTGGCTTGAAACACTAACCCAAATTTAAAAAAACCTTTCCGAGTAAAGATAAATGTCGCCGACAGGACTCGAACCTGCACCCTTATTTAATGAAATTATTATTGAATGAAACACTAGTATATATTGATTAACTTGGCGGGTTTGCGATAAGCTGACGTAGCTCAACGGTAGAGCATCTGACCGGACATCAGAAGGGTGCAGGTTCGAGTCCTGTCGGCGACATTTATCTTTGCTCGGAAAGGTTTTTTTCAATTTGGATGAGTGTTTCAAGCTAATAATTATTGTTTATAAAAATAATTGTTACCCTTTGCGCTATGCACAAACATCTTGTCTTAAGTTTTTAAGAACTTTAGTTTATCAATTAATAAATATTATTATTATTATTTTACAATAGCATACCTTCAGTTCTAACTTAACCTATCCTAACACAAGAACACGTTATACCCTAATCTTGCATAAATCCGAACCATACTTTACAATCACACACATGTGTCCCGAAAGTGTAAATCAATATATCCACACACATTTGATTGCTTTGAGTATATGCTTTCCCTTTTTGTCTATTCCGTACTACAACTAAATATGTTTTTTCTAATAATTAGACATAAATAGTGCCGCGAAATACCGACAAATTCGATAAAACGTATTTTTGTAAATTGTTATTCAGTTTAATTCGTGGTACTCCATGTCTTTTTAAAATTTGAACTACTGTTATGAAGCGAGTCCCTAACAAACTACGGTTGACAAACCGCGATCCGGAATTAACCATAAATAAACATTAGTTGTCTATGATAAGTATTTCTCCGCTCCCTTTGGTAAAGGGAGGGAGGGAGAAAGCGACCACAAGGGAGCGGTGGGGAAGACAGAGATTCATTCTTGCCTGGAGATCCGACCTGTTCACTGCTTCGACCTGTCCGCCGCCTTCGCACTGCATTCAACAACGGGTTCCGTTCCAATTTACTTAGTTATTCATTTGCCTTTTGCTTTTAGATAAAACTGAAATCATTTAAACTCATTCAAATTCTGTCTATCTTTTAATAACCTGCAGTCGTTCACAGAAAGGTTAAAGCTTTTCCTAGAGCCTTTAAATTCCGCTATAATATACGCCTGCCTACCAGGTATTTTATATAGCCAAAGAGAGTTGTTTTATTTTGAATTCCCTATTCCTGTTTATATGTATCTATTTATCTATCTATCTATCTATTTTTATGTATTTGTTTTTATTAATGATAACTAAGCGGTAATTTCGAGAATCGCCCATCAACGAACTGACAACACGACTAAAAGACGGGTGTATTACTTCTCGTATACATCCCTCTACCCTGAGAAGAGCTAGTTTGGGGATATTTTATATATTAAATCTATTGGTGAACTTTACTAAGATTGCCAATACAAATGTGCTTACGTAACGGAACGAGGTTCTGTGTACTGTGACAGTGGCTTCCATAACGTGGGGTTAGATTCTTTAAATGACCGCTTATTTATAACATAAATATTCAAATTACCCTGTATATATATTTTTTGTGTGATTTTCTCCCAGTGAAGTGTCTAGGTAACTCTGGAAATAACAGCGTGTTTTTAGAAAGTGATTTCTTTTTCTCTCTCAAACGCCGCCATTTTTGAATATTGAAATTCCGTTCGACGACACGTGCCAAAAATCGCATCGATATAAATCTACACAATCGTTCAACCATTTTTAGCAACGTTTCTTGCAAACGTAGCCATTTTTGAATATTGAAAAAGTTTTCGACGGTACGTGTCAAAAATCGCATCGATATAAATCTACACAATCGTTCAACCATTTTTAGCAACGTTTCTTGCAAACGTAGCCATTTTTGAATATTGAAATTCCGTTCTGGAAAGTTTTTTCAAAAACACGTGTAAATTCGCTTTTATAAAAAAAAAAAAAAAACTGTGTGCTTTCTGCAACGCTTCTTGCAACGGCGGCCATTTTTAAATATCTAAATTCCGTCGGGGGTTGTGTAAAATAAAACACGTGTAAAATCAAGCTACCAGCGTCGTTAATGAATTGACGGTTAACAGTTAACATCTCTTTCATATCAGGTATTAATAAACGAATTCCTTTAAGTTGAAATTAAAATCTTAATTTTAAAGATTTAACCGTTGTGGATTTCCTTTTCCGTTTTCGAAAAGTGTACTTACCTCCGAACATTGATATAAGAGTGTAATCGAAGATCGCAAGTAAAAGCGTTAGAACTCCAGATAAATTCGCTTTTATAAAAAATAAAAATAAAATAATAATAATATTTACAAGCAGATATATCTATATCGAATATCAAGCAAATAATATTCGAGCGCCGCCATTTTGAATTTTGACGCTTGTTCTAAAATTTGTTCTCGGAAAACACGTGTGAAAGTACATTCGTTTTAATCTACCAACGTCAAATAGTGAGCGGATTCATTAAATATTAAACGACAATAAGTATACGTTCGGAGATGTTTTAAATAATGCAAGTTACGAGATTATTTACAATACATCGAAAAACCACGTTTTCAGTTTAAACTTCTCAGAAACGACAAGATAATCTCCGTTCGTCGACCATAGGAAAGGTTCTATACCTGCTCTAACGAGATTTCGTGTCTCCATAAAGCAATTCTAGACAAACCGTAATTAATATTTTTTCAAATAGTTAAATTTGAGGCGATGCAAATAATGCAGAATCATGTGTTTAGAATATGGCCTAAAAATGTCATAGACGATTCAAGGGAAACTCAAGGTAGATCATACCTTGGCCTTGCATTTAACCGGGTATTTTTACTGGTGTGTCCTTTTGTAAGCCTAGAAAAATAAAGCATCTATATTAATATATATGTTTAAAGTGCGAAGTCTTCTACTTACGAACCGTTTTTTCGGATATTTTCGTATTGTTCATTGGAGGTAATTTGGTTTTTAGAACGTGACCGTAAAACGTTTTAGTAATTATGTCTGAGCGTTACAAAATGGAATAAAACACGCATTTTGGTGTAGTTTTTTTGCGTAAAAAGAAGCATGTGACCGACGTAACGAAAGAATTTAAACCTTGTTGCCACCTGCAAGAGGAGCACGTGGTTTCGTTTGAATTTTAGCTGGTGGATCGCCTTAAATCAAAACGTCAAGATAGACGCCAAATTCCATTTTTTTTTAATAGGCATTATTATTAACATAGACTCGAATTTTACGAATTCGGGACGTTAGAAAATTAGACCGTTTAACTACCTTCAGTACTTTTATAAAGAGAGATATACAGAAATGATTGACGAATTTATCCATCCAATTTCCACAAGCAAATGGTAATTTATTATTTTTGCGAAGAATACATTCGCAAGAGAGCGTGTTTTATTTGGAGTACAAGTAATTCGAGTTTTTTAATTAACCACACGAGTTTAAAATTTTTAAACAGTAAGCCAGACAATTGATAACGGCCGGGGTCTCTATACAGCCATCATGACTTGAATTCCCTTTCAGTTAATTTCTCCATCACGACACAAGCAGCATTCTGTGCTTTATAGGATTTTTTAATCATCAGGTTATTCATAACCCGTAAATGGTTGTCGTATTTCAAGGAAAGAAAATTATCGTCGAGGACGAACGAAAGTACTTAAGTTAAAAAATTAATAAATAATTGACGATAATAGGAGAAACTTATTAAAATGAGTTAACAAGCCTAGATTTTAAGCTGTCGTTTTAATGTAGGTAGATGGTTGTAAAAACAGACAATAAAAATATCTTTGAACCATTTGGTTATTCTGAAAATCACGGACAATACGTTCAGTTAAGCTAGTTTTATGGGTTTTCATAGTAATAATATAATCCTGAAAAAGCTTTTAAATAATAAAAATGTGAAAGTTACTTAATTACTTTGAACGGAATGCCAGACGACAACAAAGGAAATTTAACAATAGAATTCTACAATGCAAAAGGGTATTTTATGACCTACTTCTAATCCGTCGAACGGTCATCCGTTACCAAATGCACTTTGGGTTTTTTTGGGGAAAACCTAGAGATGTCTAGCAATTTTGTGACTTTTGACAAAAAGGAATGACTTGAAGGAGTTCGAATCTCAGAGTATAGTTTCATTGGTTGCTTATATTTATTATAGCTTGGTTCGGTTCGGAAATTATTTCCAAATAGGCTCTTAAATATTTTAAATAACGGCATAATATTTTCGAACCCGGAATGCTGAGAAGATGTTACTTCAAATGAAATTTAATTATTGGAGAAACGACCGCGGGTTCAAATTCCAGCGAAGTAACTTCCGTTTCAGAGGCGTAGGCTCCTTCTAGCTGCATTTATTTAGTGGTAAAAATACTACCAAAAATAGAACTTAGTGTTATAAGCTTCGAAAACAAGATTCCAATGTACGGATGACTTACATAGGCAGTTAAAGTCAAGACTAAGTGACTGAGTTCAACGAACGGAAAAAATTCTACAATATTGTTGTAAAATTAATATGATTCTACAACAATATAAATCATCATGACATTAAATCATTCGTTATCGGAATCGAATTAAACTGGGTCAAAAGTTAATAATAATAATAATAATTGGATGATTTTTATAGCGCCGTTTTTGTGAAAAATCACCTCGAGTGCGCGGTACAAATATTTCTTAACTAATTATGTACAAACAGATACAGAAGAACAACCTGTCAGGTCGCTTCAGATGAACACAGCTTTATTAGAAAATTTATTTATAGAAATGGTAGTTTTACATGGTTATTTGTCGCTCCTATTCTATTGATGTTACATTTATTAGAAGATTGGAGGCACAAAAGGAGTTGGTATTTATGAAAATACTTATAATTTTTAGGACCGGAAAGAATTCATAAAATGAATTTTAGGACTCGAAAATATCTATAAAACTACCTTAAAAATCGTAAGAAGTTTTTAATAAATATTAGCATTTTTTATATATTTATATACTATGGTTATTTATAGTGCACGCACTTGTGCACAGATGCGTGAATTTTTATTTTTTACTTAATGATTTTAAGTAAGTAATAACCGGCTAGCTTAGCTAAGCAATTTACAGGTGAATTTCTTTATTTTATGGATACGATTGTCTGAAAAGATGCGATTTAGGTTTAGTTCTGAATTCTGTTGAGTCTTTGATAATTTCTAAGTCAAGAGCGGTTCATTCCGGACTTTAGGTCCTGACACTGCAAAAGCACGATCACCGAACTTAGTATTTTCAGGTGCGCACTTTGATTCCTTCAGCCTGCCGATAGCTGATAACGCTGCTGACCTAAGAGTGGACTGCCGTTAGTTGGTATTTTCAGAAATACACAGTTCTAAAAAGTAAACCGGAGCCAGTCCGTTAAGTGACTTAAATACCATCCAGCAGAGCTTGAACTGGACTCTTTCAGGACATTTGAGGCAGTGGAGATTTTTGAGATTCTCTGACATATGAGAATATTTAGATACGCCGGTGATTAGATAAATCTTGCTCCAATGTCGAATACTGATTTCAATTTGTTAATTTGCTATTTGGGCAGACTCGCATATATTCCGTTGCAGTAATCTAGACGTGACACAACATACGAATTGATGAGTAGTTTAGTTGCTTCTGTTGGCAGGTTTATCCGTACTGTCTCTATTCGCCTCAATTGAAAGAACCCTGTACGTACAGTTCTGTTTACACGACCTTTAAAGGAAAAGTCTGCATCCAGATGGACACCAAGTAATTTAACACGTCTGCGGAGTAATGTCACTTCCTGAAATATTTATTGGGGAGTTATCAATGATATGCTGACGTCTGTTTATGGCGGTCTAAAAAAAAAAAAATTCACCTAAAACCAGCAGACCGGTATCGTTTGTTTTGTTTATTTGTTTTTGTAGCTTTATTTAGATGTAAGCAAATTTTCATACATCTAGTAATAAAAAACATATATGCTACATAATAAAATAAATAGATTCATAAAATAGGGTTTAAGAAATACAGTTAATACAAATAGAAATCCAAGTCATAAATTTTTCTTTATGTATATAGCACATGTTTTACGTAAAGTGCCAAGACTTGAGACTTCCTTTAGGGAATTTTGTAGGTTATTATAAAGTTTTTGCCATTTATAAAACAAGCTGTTCTGTGTACAGAAGAATACGGTGTGTACGGGAGAATACGGTTTTTTTAAACAGTTATTACTGACTGATCGGATGGATAAAATATTAATACTTAATCTTTTTTTAAAGAATATTGTTTTTAAAATACCTTTGAACGAAAAGTGACTAGCAACAAATAAGGGAAGCTTCTTCTTCCATCCTCTGATCTCTTGTTCCTTTTCCCACTCATAGCGCTTTCCTTTTTCCTCCTTCCCACATGTGTAAAAAACCGTAAAGTACCTTCACCATTTCAAGGGGACGCCTGGAAAAATAGTGATGTATACATTCTTACATAATAGCCATTCGGAGTAATTAACCGGGTGGCTTAAAAATAATACATTTCAGAGCTTGGATTGATTACCATTTTTTCAATCTCCGATTTCTCTTTAAATGAATTTATAGCTACAACAACTAATAAGGTTTTCTTGTAGACCGGAATATAAAATACAAGATGGCGCCCAATAACATCATTCTGAAGGAGTGATAATGATCGGTTATGACGAATAATTAACCGTTAATTATTTTTTACTTTACGATAACCCAACGTGGGATAAATAAATACACATATATTACCTTAATAATAATGATAAAATAAAATAAAAATGAATATTTCCTCTCTAATATAGCTAAAGACAGTGCCAACGGCCGGGGAAGGATTCTATCGGGATTCTGGGCTGGTGGAAGAGGTAAAAAGCTGGAATTTATGTCGGCTCGATGATCCAGGATATCTCTAGGACCGGACAGGTTCTCGATGAATCCATTTTCCTTGATGTCTTTCCACGAATATTCGTCAGCAACTATATCGTTGCATTCTTATTAACTTATTATTATAACTAGGGGATTCTGACGTAGGGTCGGAAGTATGTCTTGATAATTGATATCCGGCTCGATGGTTAAGTACATATTCTGACACTAGGCAGTTGACCATATAATATGTATTCATGCAACCGATATCTAAAGTCAGTGCCCACCGCGGGCCGGGGGTTTATTTTTATCGAACAGAATTACGATAGAATTAAAAATTTTACCCTCGAGTGTCTTTCAAAGGATATTCGCGCATTGCAATCTTATAACATAAATATATATATATATCATATGCATATCTAAAGACGCCAGGGTGTTGTGGTCAGTTACAGAATCACGACGAGATAATTACCCTTGCGTGTCTTTCATAAGATATTCGCGCATTGCAATCTTATAACATAAATATATATATCATATGCATATCTAAAGACGCCAGGGTGTTGTGGTCAGTTACAGAATCACGACGAGATAATTACCCTTGCGTGTCTTTCCTAAGATATTCGTACATT
>JAHDVE020002750.1:0-51386 GCA_022606495.2 Halesus radiatus
TTTTTTTTTCCCATATTCACATGAAAGTGAAAACTTTTTATTTGTTCGTAAGCCGAGAATTTATTTGTAAACAGGTGGTTTCACAATTTCACAGAAAAAAAAATGATATAAAAAAATGATAAAAAAAAATAACATAATTAAAATAAAACATGATATCGCGTTCGTTATATCAATATTAATTTTAATTAATGGATACAAAGTACTTATCTTGCTTTCGCACTGGCAAAAGTACCATTAAAATTTGGCACCCCTTGCCACCTGGCGCCTAAAGCGACTGCTCCTCTCGCTCTACCCCAAACCCCAGGGCCGCCGCTGTCTCGACCCGTATAGGCAAGGGGAAGAAGATGAGGAATGAGAAAGAAATCAAAAGAAAAACGTAAGTATTTATGTTAGCGTAGCAGAGCTGCGTTTTAGATTTTGATCAGAGATTTTGCAATACTTTTATAATTATTTTATTGTTAGTGAGAAAGGCCGTAAAGATGAACAAATGAGTCATTATGTCCTGGGAAATTTACTGACATTTCTAAATTTAACACCAATGGACTAGTGACGTTTAAATTATTACCCATTTAATATTTTTCGTAATTTATAGAAATTTAGAATACCTACCCTAATGACTTTATCTGGGAAATGTTATGGGTAGCTCATACCTACATCCAGTAAAGATCTTTTCTTGAAGAATACATTTAAAGTAATTCAAATATGCAGCACTGAATTTTATAAAACCATCATATGGTGATGGCACCAGTAAGGCCAAAGCGTCCAAATGTTAGTTTCATGGAAAAATGACAGGGTATTATTATTGTATACGCCGTAACTAAATCATCAAAATATATATTTTTAAAGTTTTCTACCGCTAATGATCCATGGGAAAACGTTATAAGGGTGAGACGACGGGAAAGAGATGTAAAGAGGAAGATTTGAGAATACCGGTCGGTCCGTTTGATAGGTTCGCCCATCTTAACAGACGTATTGCAATCTTTGTAGCACAGACATTAGGTGGGAATGCTGTTTTCGTCATTGATCTCTTCGGCACCGGTGAACAGTTGCGCGCCCAACATTTGCACACGGTTGACGTTTGTCACATGAGAACAGGTCGCTTCTACGACTTGTTCTTTTGTGGAATGATCTGCCGGCCTCTGTGTTTCCTCCCTCCTATAACATGGGTCTCTTCAAAACCAAGGTTCACTCCTTCCTATCCTCTAAAAGACCCTCCATACAGCATCCTCAAAGACGATATACATATATAGGCCTTGAGGGAAATAATTTCCCTCAAGGCCTCCTGTGACGAGTTATTTAAAAAAATATATATATTCGGATCTGGTCACTAAACACGGTTAAAGCCATTTCAAGCAACGTTTCGATTCTGAATGGTAGTCTTTCATCAGGGTGATATTGAGAGAATCCGTTGCTTTAGAAAATTCTGCAAATATACTATACAGTGCGTAGCGGGACGTATCTGACTAACTTTAACCAGTGTTTACTGTACTTATGGAGATTAGATTAAAAGGAAGAATAAAAATATCAAGGTTCTTAACATGTTGATACTATAATACTAATTATGTTATATTTTTTACAATAAATAAAAAAAGAAATAAAAATAATTGATTATTCTTTAAAATTCGTAAATTAAATTAATAAATAGAAACGAAGGATTCGAATTTATATTACTCGGGATTAGTCAGTACTGACAATATTGACAATGCAAATGATGCATGGGATAAATTCATTGATCTAATTCAACATAACATAAAATCCAATACCAAAAAAACCGTAGAGAAAATTTCACATAAAAAACATACACATTGTGCCATGGATCTGATAGAATATTATAAACAGTGCAAGGAAAAGAGAAGATAATAAAAGTTTAGCTAAATCCATTTGATATACACAAGCTAAGATTCTACAAAACATATAGAAACATTTGTAAAAGTTATTTGCACTGCAAAGGAATCCTACTATAAAAATAAAATAGAAGAGTGTAACCAAAATCCCAGAAAACTCTGTTAAATTATAAATATAGGTAAGTATACTTCAGTATATACTTAAGTATATATCAGTAATACTTCAATAATTGATGAACTAAACATAAACATGGTTCCAGTAGGAAGTTCTAGTTCCAGTTCCAGCATTTGTAGTAATAAATGTGGAAACCCTGTCAAAATTCTTAATTATGAATGATTTTTTATACTTTTTTAAGTATTTTACAAAAACATAATTAAATGGTATTCTTGGTCAAATATACTGACATGATGGGGTCATTGGGGTTCAGTAGAAACAGGTAACTTCGTTGAGTGTCAAGTATTTTATTAAGTCACAATCTAAAATACATTCTTAACTGGTAGGTATTGTGGGTGTCACTTAATTACACGAACTGTTTTTTACGGGTAATCTGCACACGGTCCAGTGGGGAGATTACCAGTCGTCTCGATGTTGGTGTTGGAAGCCTCAGAGAGCAGGTGGTACTTCCGGTAGGGGGAGGTTCTGGTGCCGGGCGGACACGCGTTTCGGCTTTCGCTTAACGACCGGTTTCAGATGGTTCAAGAGGATGATCAGCAGGATGCCAGAGGCGCTCGACTGCTGTCCGGTGATGATTCCTGCGGTGGTGGATATGTGCCTTGATGGGATCACGGCGCTGGAGGGCAGGAGGCGAGGGCACTCGACTGCACTCGAACGGTGGGCGTTGGAGTTCGGCGGTTCCTGCCGAGTTTTCCCGCAGCGTCTCAGGCTGGGGATGCAAGTGGCCTGCTTGCTTTGTAGGAGACGGGAGTCTCGACTACGACCACTGGCCGGACGGTCTCTACTCACTCGTCTCTGTCCACTACTGACCTTGCTTCGGCCAAAGTCCCCCTTTTTAATCACATCCGAACTATTCTTCGGGTTCCTTCGTGAACTACGAACTGTGGCTCGGTGGCTTTTAATTAGTTCGCTGTTAATCCCTTTAACTGCCCTTTTCTGGCGACTGCGAAATTCCCGGGATTTAAAGCCGGGCGTTTGTAAATTACCCTCAGGTAGACGGACCTCGGGTACCGTATTAGGGATTAGCATAAATCGGTGTTTCCCGCACTTATGGCTTGTATCAATCCACCCCGGTTTCTTGCGGTGAAACAGCGCTGCTTTTAATTTCCACCCCGGCTTCTTGATGTCTTTATAGAGTTCCTCGCTGGAACTTGGTGTTGTGTACTGTCGTATTTCCAATTTCTCTGATTTGCAGGATTCGATCGGCAATATCTCCGTCTGCTGTTTGTCGCTGGTTTCCATTATGATGCTGCTAGGTATTATTGTTTGCGGTACATCAGCCATTTTCACTTCTGCCGAGTGTACTATTTGGTATACCTCGGTAGGTCTCACTTCCATAGGGGGCGCATCTTCGTACTCGTTTTCAATGACGTCATGGGCCGGCGTCGCTACAGGCGAAGTTGATTGAGGCTCTATTTCTGATAATTCACTTTGGATAGGTGAATCTAACTCCGGTGAAGCGCCAACATTAGGAAATATGGCAGATTCCTCGTTATTGGCTGTCTCCGCCGCCGTGTTTATCTCCAGTTGACAAGGCGGTGAGGCAGTTTCTTCTTCTTCGATGATTTGTGGTGTTGCCTCTGCGGTATGCAGAAATTTTTCTAACGGAAAATTGCACCACCAATTAACTATCTCCCGGAACCTTTTCCAATCAAGTGGTCCTTTGCTTTCGATTATTTGACCCCACGCCATAGAAAATGCTAAATTCACGCCACGAAATTGACTTATCGCTATGTCACACTTCTCGCCTTCTGGAACTTTCCATGTTTCGAAATATATTTCGCACTTATTTGAAAATATTTTCCAATCGTCAATATCTTGTCTCGCGAATTCCGCTGTTAGTGGTGGTCTGATATCTTCGCTTGATGAGGGCGCCACAAGGTTTTCAGCCGAACCTTGAAACGGCCTGTAATTATAATCGTTCAGGCGTGATGGTGAGTTCGCTTCTTCGTATCGGGGTTCCTCGTAATAGCACGAGCGATGATCGTCCCTCTCAGATGATTCTCGATTATCTCCATCATCACACTCGCGATAATACGGTCGCTCTCTAGAAGGAGATCTATAGTGCTCCTTCTCTCTTGATGAACAATCCTCGCGTCCATATTGTGGTTCATCGTAATAGCGCGAGCGATGATCGTTCCTGTCAAATGGTTCTCGATAATCTCCATCTTCATACTCGCGATAATATGATCTCTCTCTTGAAGGAGATCTATAATGCTCCTTCTCTCTTGATGAACAATCCTCGCGTCCATATCGTGGTTCATCGCAATAGCGCGAGTGATGATCATCCCTCTCAGATGATTCTCGATAATCTCCATCCTCATACTCGCGATAATATGATCTCTCTCTTGAAGGAGATCTATGATGCTCCTTCTCTCTTGATGAATAATCCTCGCGTCCATATCGTGGTTCATCGTAATAGCGCGAGCGATGATCGTCCTTCTCAGATGATTCTCGATAATCTCCATCCTCATAATCGCGATAATGTGAACGCACTATTGAAGGAGATCCATAATATTCTTTCTTTCTTGAAGTATCATTCCCGCGTCTGTATCGTGGCTCATCGTACTCACGATGATATGATCGCTCTCTTGAAGGGGATCCATAATATTCCTTCTCTCCCGACGTATAATCTCCGCGTGCTGGCGACCTCCATTTATCATCATCCCTGCTGGAGCGTTGGCTTATGCTTGACGGTGAGCGGCGGCGTGAACTATGACTAGACCTGACATGCGGTTTAGCATCGTTATTCTTGTTGGAGAAATAACTCTGCCAGAGATGGCTGAATTTAGTTCTCGGCGGAGACCACGCGTCGAAATATCGGTCTATTTTTCTTCTGGGCGAGACGCGCTTAGGCGACGTGTAATCTTTCCTCGCTCTAGAACGCTGGCTTTTGGGGGCGACATGGTCCGTATGTCGGCTGCTTTGTTTACCTGAGGCCGAGGGTTTGTTTCGGCTCTTGTAAACGGTACGGCTAGAGTCACTTTCACTTTTACGCGGCATTTTTATGATCACTGAAATTTAAATTTTGAGTCTGAAATTACACTGCACTTTTGAATTTACTGAACCCGATCTCAGGGTGTGGGTACGAATTCAAATCTGTCCCATAGGGCAGTTTTTTCAAACACGAAATGAATCCACGTTGGCGCCAATTGACATGATGGGGTCATTGGGGTTCAGTAGAAACAGGTAACTTCGTTGATTGTCAAGTATTTTATTAGTTCACAATCTAAAATACATTCTTAACTGGTAGGTATTGTGGGTGTCACTTAATTACACGAACTGTTTTTACGGGTAATCTGCACACGGTCTAGTGGGGAGATTACCAGTCGTCTCGATGTTCAGGTGGTACTTCCGGTAGGGGGAGGTTTTGGTGCTGGGCGGACACGCGTTTCGGCTTTCACTTGACGACCGGTTTCAGACTTTTCAAGAGGATGATCAGCAGGATGCCAGAGGCGCTCGACTGCTGTCCGGTGGTGATTCCTGCGGTGGTGGATATGTGCCTTGATGGGATCACGGCGCTGGGAGGCAGGAGGCGAAGGGCACTCGACTGCACTCGAACGGTGGGCGTTGGGGTTCGGCGGTTCCTGCCGAGTTTTCTCGCAGCGTCTCAGGCTGGGGATGCAAGCGGCCTGCTTGCTTTGTAGGAGACGGGAGTCTCGACTACGACCACTGGCCGGACGGTCTCTACTGACTCGTCTCTGTCCACTACTGATCTTGCTTCGGCCAAAGTCCCCTTTTTTAATCACATCCGAACTATTCTTCGGGTTCCTTCGTGAACTACGAACTGTGGCTCGGTGGCTTTTAATTAGTTCGCTGTTAATCCCGTAACTGCCTTCTTCTGGCGACTGCGAAATTCCCGGGATTTAAAGCCGGGCGTTTGTAAATTACCCTCAGGTAGACGGACCTCGGGTACCGTATTAGGGATTAGCATAAATCGGTGTTTCCCGCACTTATGGCTTGTATCAATACCTTGCCAGAAAAGAGGAGTTCTTGTGTCTGATAAGGGAGCCACGATTCTTAATTTAGTAGGTACATAATATAAAATGTTTTGTATGAAATATTTACGAATGTAGATTTTTTTTAAAGAAGAGTTTAATTTAATTTATTTGTTATGATTGGTCATTAGTACAGCGCATTTCAATGGGGAGGTTATTGTAATATTTTTTTTTATTGATGAAACTTGCTTAAATATATCTTAAATATTTGGTATTGGAAATAGTGTGAAAAGTGATTTCGTTAATAAGGTGGAATTTTTTTAAAGTACAGTGGAACCTCTCATAACGAGCATAATTCGTTCCAGATTCTTGCTCGTTATGTGAAACACTCGTTAAGCAAAACTAATTTTCCCATATAAATCAATGTAAAACATGATAATGCGTTCCATGCAAAATATATATATTTTTTAATGTTTATTCAAATAAAATTACATGCTTATAAATTGTTAAAGATCGTAACGACCTGTATAAAAACATTAAAAAAAATCGAAGCTAGTGTATTATTTATTAATTTATGACTAATAATTAATTCTTTTTTTACTAGAAAGCTGTCTAGAGACATTTGTTTTAGCCGACTCTTTAAAATTTGGTGAAAATGTGACACAGCGTTATCATTGAATAAATTTGTAGCACGCATAGCCACCTCCTTATTAGAATGATGCTTCTCAATGTATGATGAAACAGTTTCCCATGCTTTCAGCATTTCTCTTATTGCGCCAGAAGATTGTTGCTCTGCTACTTCCTCTTCCTCCAATAACAAACTCTCCTTCATAACTTCTTGCTGTGAAATACGATCCAACTCCATAAGCTCTTCAGTGGTCAGCTTTTGGTTGTGCTCTTCCACAAGCTCTTCAATATCATTGTTATCCACCTCCAGTCCCATAATATTAGCCAAAGATACAATCTCGTTGACTAGAAACTCTACAGGTACTGTTTAAAATTCACATTCGACAACGCTCTCTGGCCAAAGTTTCTTCCAAGCAGAAATGAGGGTCCTCTTGGTAACTCCTTCCCACACCTTGTCAATCATCTTGAGGTAAGCAACGATGTGAAAGTGGTATTTCCAAAACTCTCTGAGAGTGAGACTTGTTCCTTCAGTCACCTCAAAACAACGCTTGAAAAGAGTTTTTGTGAACAGTTTCTTAAAGTTGGAATTAACCTGCTGGTCCATAGGCTGGAGTAACGGAGTGGTGTTGGGAGGCAAAAACTGGATCCTGATGAAATTAAATTCCTCAATGATATCGTCTTGTACGCTTGGAGGATGGGCGGGTGCGTTGTCCATAACGAGCAAGATGAAGGACCAAACACTCCATTGATCCATTCAGTGAAAATGTCACGTGTCACCCAAGCCTTCTTGTTGGATCTCCATATTACATTTAGTCTGTTTTTCTGAACATTATACACTTCTTGAAAGCTCGTGGAGTTTCTGAATGGTAAACAAGCAGCGGTTTAATTTTCAAATCACCGCTTGCATTGGCACAAAATAGCAGCGTAAGGCGGTCTTTCATTGGCTTGTGGCCGGGCAATGCATTGTCCTCTGCTGTTATATAGGTTCGCTTAACCCTCAAATTCCACGAGCTTCTTGAAGTCGCCGATGAAGTTCTCTGCTGCCTTTGTTGTTAAGAGAGGTTCCACTGTATTACTTTCATGATAATTCTTTGTGAAATTTTTACTGAATTTAAATTATTTTTATAAGATCCTCCCCAACCAATAATGCAATATATAAGATCTTTCATACCATCAAAATTATCAACACAAATTACACTTTGTGATAAAAATGCACTTGAAGCTATCGAAGTTCCCAATCTAGAAAAGGAACTCAATTTAAAACAAATAACCGCTGATGAAATCAAAAACATAATTGAATCCATTTTTTTATTCACACAAAAATAATTGCCATCATAGAACAAGAAAATAAGCGATGTAGTCCTACAAAGTGGTCACATGACAATAATTTGTATAACTTAACTTGATTATTAAGTATACATAGATAGATATTTAGGTTGGTACAATTAAATATTGGAAGATACACGGATCGTTCAGTTATTATCCATAACTTTATCATTTTGCCACAAGGCCTCTCACTTTCCTCCAATTTAAAGCTTTCATAATATTTATTAAAAATTATTGTAATTATAAAAATAATATTTGGAGGATTTATATAACGCCGTTTTTGTGGAAAATCACTTCAAGGGCCCTGTACCGTGTATTCAAGCGTTCGACCTCTGTACCCCACGTAATCTGGTACACCAGCGAACTGAAGAGGCCGACTGATCCCAATCTACAGAGCGAGGCTGGGAGGGGAGGTAGCACTCCTACCGTTCCTTTTGCAAGGAGGAACGGTACTGACGACAACGACTTTTGTTAATCTTGTCCGAGGCAGTTGCTTATTGGCTCCAGTCCGAGGCAGTAGTCCGATGGAGGTAAGCAGTGGTCAGAGTGAAACAAGGCGAGTGGTTCAGAAGTCAGAGCGGGCGGCGGGCAGAGATGAGTACTTGTCAGGCTGGTCTCCCTCTCACCTACCGTACCGCTCCAACGCTTTTATTCAGTCATTTCAGTTTGAGCGGTCTGGAGCGAACAAGCTCGCCAGACCGCCCGTTACATATATTAACAGACAACGATAATTTAATAATAAGTGTGCAGCTTCAAATATTCCGGGAGGCGGGACGTCCGATACAACCTCCATACTTATTTGAAATTCTTTGAATTTTTAGATCTTTTCTTTCAGTGAATCTTGTGCTGTGTCTGTGGCACCAGTGGCTTTTTGTATTGGCTTTCTCCCGCGTTATCCATAATAGTAATGTACCATAGGAGACCTTTTTATTGGAAGTAGCCCTCAGCGCCGTGCAATAGTGTTAATGTAAAAGTATATTTCCCACCTCTCTTAAATAAGCTACTATTATACCGGTATCCTCCTTAATACCATCTTAAAAATGTTGAAACAGTACTAAGAAACAACTCATGACATATTTGGAACATAATAACTTAATTTCTAAATCTCAGTATGGTTTTAGAAACAACTTAAGTACTTCTGCCTCCATAGGCGATATTATAAATATCATCACAAAATGCTCAGACGGCGGAAATAAATCTTTGGCGATTTGAATAGACCTGCAAAAGACCTTTGATACTAAACACAACTCTATGTTTATTAATAAGTTACATGTCAGAGCGTTCACTGACTGAACAAAAAAGAAAAACGAAAATGTAACCTCTCCCAATCAATTATGGTGTACCGCAAGGAAGTGTCTTAGGACCTTTAGTATTTGTTAAATATATGTTATGGTTGGGATTTTCACGGGTGTAAGATGTAGAATAATTTTCTCGGTTTACCCGCATAATGTAGTCCTTAGAAGGACTTTTTAACTCCCGACGTTTCGGACAAATCACATTGTCCATCTTCAGAGGCCTTATGTCTTGAGTTTTGTTTTGAACAGATCGCTTGCACGTGTCCGTTCAATCCAAAAGTCAAAACCTAAGTCCTAAACCTAAGTGATTTGTCCTTCTAAGGACTACATTACGCGGGTAAACCGAGAAAATTATTCTATATATATATTAATGATATCTGCAACATAAAAGCAATAGAAAAAAGGGTTAGGTTTGCCGATGACACAGTTTGTTTTATTATTTATTATTAATTAAAGTCATTGGATCACCATGTACAAAGCAGATGAACGCGGGCTTGTACTTCTGAAAAAGTATCTAAGAAACTCATTTTCACTTAATGTTAACAAAGCGAAATATTTGACTTTTTCTATAACGGCCCGAGGACATCGATGGTTATGCTCTCAAATCACAAAGTGTCGAGGAAAAAACCTAACATACTCATGCAACTGCCCCACTATAACACTCTCTAGAAGCATTACATGTCTTGGCATTGATGAAAATCTTCGATGGGACCCCCATATAAGCAGCATTACAACAAACTCACCAAGCTCATGTTCCTCTTTAGAAACATATGCAATATAATAAACAGATCTGCATAAAGTCTTCTGTCTCCTTGGCAATCAAGTATAGAAAATGGAATTATTTGTTGGGGATCTGTCTCAAACACCCACATGAAGCAGCTCGTGAAAACATAAAAAAGTATAATTAAAATAATCTTAAAAGTACCTGTAAGAAATCCAAGAAAGAATTAGTACCTTACTGACCAATATACTTACACTAGAGGGACAAAAACCTGAAACTACTAAGGTATTCCAAGATTAAATACATAAACAGGACTGGATATTTACTGCAGTTTAAATTTTAAAAAAGCATTCTGTTTGGGTGGATAATTTGGCCTCAAATCCACAATTAAGGTTCGTATGAAACAGGCCGCGCACCGCACAGTGGTTTCAAATATTCCAAAAGTTGGCATCAATTCACACCGGCATATAAAAAAAAAAAAACAGTTTTATGGTGTTTTTAGCATTCTATTAACAAAATTACAAAAAAGTTAATTTTTTTTTATTAAATACGACATGATACAATACGTATACAAAAATTAACGTAGAGGAACGCTTAGTCATGTGTTTGTTAACAGTCTAATACAGGCGATGACCAATCATCATCAGTGTTACAGATATTTCCGTGTGAAAATAATTTAACAGTATTTTAGGGAAGATGCATGTTAACAGATTAACTAACAACATTATATTATCAACATCCTCCTTGCAATTCTCACCAGAATATTTTCTAGGATAGTTCTCGTTCAGTAATGTGATTCAACAGAGAATGAACTTCTGCAAATGTAGATGTGATCGTTATCTTCTTTTTTCGATAACAATTTATTTTTCGACTAGAAGTATTTTGTAATGTGGAAAACTTCCAGGATGCTTAGCTCTGTGACGGTAATAATAATAATAATATTTACATGATTTGCATAGCGCCGTTTTTGTAAAAAATCACCCCAAGGGCGCCAGGATTTAGGGGTGTTTCACGATCTTGACTTCAATAATTTTCTGTATGTTTATCTGTTCTTAGATTCGCACCAAGGTGAACTATTATAAACTGTTCATGTTTTACAAGGTCATAGTAATTATAAATCTACTGCCTTTATTAACCACCTATCGCGCTGAAACTACTTACTTACCTAGCTACGTATCTACCTTCTCACTTCTTTTATACTTATGTTATTATATTATGTACTAAACTACTTCCTATACTCTTTTGTACAACCTGCTGTTATAATGTAACCACAGGATAAACTATTATTCATTGTGATAATTACGCTGTAACTACATACGAGTACTGTTATATTGTACCTACATACTTCTTTTACACTTTATTATTTTATGTGTACATTATTGTAGTCCCTTGTAAAACTATGTGATAAATGTATCAACATGTAAAAGCCTTCTAGGTGTGAATAAATAAATAAATAAATACATGTTATTATTAAGTTCTGCAAGTATTTTTTTTAGTTTTTATTATTGTGATAGCTGTTTCGGAGTTCAAAATCATTTTCAATCTAGATGATGATTGAAATTTTGAATTGTTTTCTACATTATTAAATTTATTTTCTTGTTAATTGAATCAAAAATAAAACGGAGTTCTGCAAACTAAACGCAATAACAAAAATAATTTATAAATTAATCAGAATTACTTTGTTTACACCATTGTTTTTAAAATATATCTAAATGTCAACACGTTTTGAAAGCTAAGCTTTCCTTATTAGGATACACAGTATATTAAAAATAATGACAAGTATAGACAAATGATAAAAATAGAATATAAAAATTACAAACATAAACAAAAATTAACAATAAGTTATTAATTAAAAATGTCAAAAATTATTGAATAAAACAAAAATAAATATTCAATTATAATTTTATTTTAGAATTTTAAAAAAGAAATTACTTTTAATAGTAATATAAATAAAAACCAGAAAACAACAAAGCATAACAAAAAAATGTTGATAATTTTTAATGAAATTTATATTAATAATATTCTAAATATACGTATTAATGCTAAAGCCTGTAGATATATTGGAAACAGTGGTGCAAATAAAGTAATTCTTATAAATTAATGAATAAAAAGCCGAGGACGCCCGAGGAAGACGTGACACGATCACGTGAATCAAATACTTGAGTCGGGCCACGTCAGAAGTCGGAATAACAGAAGAGAATGGATGAGACGTTGTATGAAAGCGAATGAAGCAAGAAGTGTATATTGAGTTGTTTGGCGGTCCGTCCTCTCCGCTTACCTTTGCGGCCAAACGGCGTGATGGTTAGTTAGTTAGTTAATTATTATTAATCACGACTCAAAATAACTACAAAACAATTAAGAAAAAAAAATATATTCGCTAATCGCTATATACCTTACAATGGAGATCTTAGCAAACCGCATTAGTTGATATATTCAATAAGGTAATTAGTGTGATTCACGGGTTTCGGGTGTTTCCCAAACTGTGGCTCGCGCTGACTAATGGGGCTATCCCCTCCCCAGGAATGTTTAGTCATCGGATTTTAAGGGCTATATAACACTACACAAAACACAAAAAATACCTACCTTGTACGAACACGCACACAAGTTGTCCGAGCGTTTCTACAACTCACTGAAACACAGCAAAAATACACTAATTCGAGAACTCGGACAATACACAGCGCCTAGCGACTTCACTTCCAAATACAAGCACAGACTTCCAAAACACATTCTCATGAATCACGACCTCACGTGGCATGATCCGAACGAGTGAGCGAGCGGTAAGTCCCTCCCAATTCCAGAATCCCACCCAAATACAATATTAATATATACATACATGTATGTATATAGATAACTATTTATTTCTTATTTAGCTTCATATTTATATAAGTATGTCTATTCATAATCTCCCATACACGTATATATCTACACAAAAACAGACATACACACACACATTATAAAACGCAGGATTTCCAGACCGAGATCACTGAAGTCCAAACTCGTTCTTGGGAACATCGGGCGCTGCCTCCTGAATAAGGTTTTCTATGGTTTTCCTTATTTCCTAAGGCGAATGCGGAGGAACTCCAAAAAAAAGGCCATAGCCGACACCCTCTCCCCTCCTCACACAACACAAACAGACACGTATGTATTTATGCCAAGGTGCTGATGCTGATGCTGCTCGGGCTGCCGATGATGACGCAAACATGCAATTTAGTAGGGTTTTTATAAACAGATTTTTCCCTACAGAGATCACAAGACGCAATTGACAATAATGGTCAGGTATTATTTAAAACTACCATCATGCGGTGAAAAGTGTGAGGCGCAAAGACGCCGTTCTATTTGTATAAAGAACCTGTAAATTTAGAGACAGTAACTTTAAATGTTTCGTCACTTCATGACCAATAAGAAACTAGGTAATGAAAAAAAAAAAATGTTGCAGGGAGTATAAAAAGCCCTCCCAGTGGTTCTCAAACCATATCACGACACTCCGTCAACAAGTCACATTGTCACTCTGCTCCACAGTTTGCTTTTATCAAAAGCACATTAGTGAACATCCGAACCTTTGAAAATAAATATTCTGTGCTTCTCAAATCTCCATTACAATAATGTGTGAAATTAAATATTAACTGTAATGAAACTATTGACAAGCCGCCATCTATCTGCTGTGATTACTTCAAGTCTTTCCACTTTACATAATGTAAATATTATTATCTCTTTTCATAACTGATAATTCGTTTTATTTTGAATTCGTGATTAAAAAAATTCTTCATACTTATTTCCACTTGTAGCGAAAATAATTTATAAAAGATTTATCATAAATATTCAATTTCGGAATAACTTGTCTTAGCTTCTTAAAAACCTCATTGTCGTATACATTTTTAATCAGTTGCTACGGTTATCTTTCTCTTTTCTGTGTCTTTTCGGTGTCATTTTGAGAGTTTTTAATAATATCTTCAATGAGCAGAAAAGATGTATCGTAAATTCATATGTTTTTTTTATATTTTTTACATCAAACGTGTGTAAATTTTGAGATTGTTATGATTTTATTTTTAAAAATAGTTTATTAAAAAATAGATATTGGCTTTTCTTGTAATTAATTTGTGGCTCTACATTATTCTACATCACTGTCCTAAATTCTAGTTTAGCATAGACCAACCTCAGCAAATTAATTTATTTATATAACACAATATACTAAATCCATCGTCCTTCAGAATAACTTAATAATATACCTTCACGTTTTTATGTTAAAATTAACCATATACCTATTGTCGTTTGTTTTAAAACATGGCAAAATCATTTGAGTATATAACTAAATATATAATCTTATTTAAACATTGTCTTTTTTTAAATTCCCCAAACATTCACATTTTGCAGTCATTATAGATTCTCTAATATTTAGACAACCCAAAAACTTCATCTACTGACAAATAAAACATTTTAACTAATGACTCACTTTAATTACTGTTCTTTAACTTTCTGATACAATAATATTGTCTTGTTTTTCAATCACTACTTAATATTATTCACTTTTATAAAAGCATCACCCTCTCATCCATCAACAATTGCAGTCAATGCGAGTTTTACTAATGTATTGTTTTCTTTTGTTCACAGATCTAAAAAGCAACTGCAGCGATGTGCAGCGTCAACGAAGAGGATACCGCTACGAATGGCTACGGAGGGATTCACATGGGGCAAAACTTGGTCATCGATTTCGGTCCCTATATAGACGAGCCCATTTCTACCGAGGATGGAATCGTCTAACAACTGTCGGCCAGGCGAGCGAAGAGGCTAGGGACACCCCCACCACCACCACATACTGGAGGAGCATTCTACTACAATGCGTTAGCTTATGTGACTGCATATCCGCTTCTGCCGCTCAACCTAGAGGCTTTCGAAGATCACCAGCTTTTCTACGAGGACCGATCACCTGTGGAGGGACATGTCTGGTTGGTTCACCAGAGAGAGGAAGTGGTTAATGGGGTTCCTGCCAATCAACCACAGGAGGAAGTAATTATGATCCCTGAAGATGAAGCTATTGGTATGGGTCAAGCACTCGTAGCTGGAGAATCGAAAGATCCGGGGATCAACGTTCAACAAAATAGATATAATATAATAGACGTTGAAAAACGTTGAACTGAGGCAGACATTCCTTCAAATTGACTGCCGGTGAAGAGGAGACGGAAATAGTGTCTCCAGCAAGGAGAATGTGAAACCTGAGAACTTTCTCGTCTTCTCGGTTTTCCGCCATTCATCTTGCTTTGTCAAATATGATGCCTGTAGATGAAGCGCACATTCCACATTGTAAAATACTAAATTTATAGGATAAGTAAATATCTATATAAAAGTTGGTAAATTTTAATGATTTTTGTGAAATTAAAAAAATATATATTTGAAACTCTTCTTCAAGTTTTGTCCCTTCAATCATCCATCTTCATATTCAGCACAAGTAGGATTGAGCAGAACCACGCTGGGTCTGTGGCTTGACTGGAAGATAGCGTCAGTTGGAGGTATAATGTATTTAAAAAAACTTAACATCTGAGTTTGAGAGAAACCTGTTTTCAATAGAAATGGAAAAAAAGATGGGAATTTTACTCTCCATGATTTCTTAAATCTATTGTGTGATGTTTCGTAAATGGGTTCCATGGCAATTCGGCACAGTGATAAATCGTCACTCTTTTAATAAGGATATAGTCATTAAAAATATGAATTAAAAAAAAAAAGTAAAACATAATGTCAACTAACCTAGTTAATATAGTGTTTTTTATCACTTTTCAATATTTTATTCATTTTATAAAAGTATGACGATTGTCCGGTTGCCTGTAAATGAACGCCAATTTTAAAACTAAATATTTGCTTGCGGTAAAAATACGACTGAATAAGTTAATGTAAATTAGAACATGGAAACCAATCGTCCGGTGGACCTCCCCAGGGCAAAGTTGGGTGAAACAACTCCGGAGGTTGTGGGAGGAGAGGCTGGGCCCGCTATCGACGGAGACCGCTAAAGGCATCTGGAAGCGCCGTATCGAGGCAATGGATTCCGACCCGTATAGAAGAAGGGGAAGAAGATGAGCTATGAGAGAGAAATCTAAAGGAAAATGTAAGTTAAAAATAAAACAATAACTTTATTAACGAGTCTATGTACCATTGAATGGTAAGCTGATAATTTATGAGACCAAGGATGAGTTGAGTTTGCGAACTACTCAAACTACGCCTCTATTCCTCTAGATAAAATAGTGTACGAAAAAGAAAAGGAAAGAATAAAAACAATCGCGGTTAATAATGGCTATGATGCAAATAACATTGAAAAAATTATAAAAAGCAAGAAATATAAAAATAAAATCAATTTAAACAAGAAAAATTTGCATGTCTGGAATTTCTCGGTCCAATATCCGTAAAAATTGCAAAAGAAATTAAAAAATGTGGTTTAAATATAGCTTTTAAAACCAATAATAATATAGGAACAATCCTAAAAAACTCAAAAAGTAAAAATCCCAAACTTAATAATAGTGGCATATATGAATTAAAATGTGACCACGCCGACTGCAACGCTACCTTTATAGGGCAGACGGGAAGGGCTTTCTCAACTTGATTAAAAAATTCGCAGTAGTAAATAATCACGTCCCGCTTGACAACAACAAACCTAAACCCTTACATATAGAAAGAAAGGGCCTAAGATTAAATTTACTTGAACAATTAGAAATTAACAAACGAACTAAAGACACTAATATAACATTAATTAATAAAGTAAGGAAAATTATATACTCACCGCTTCTCAGTATGTTCACATTATCAAAACAATACAACACATTTAAATAAATCAATTAAGAAAACATTGTCAGTTAAATACGAGTAAAAACACAATATAAATGTGAAAACCTCACAGAATTCAGAATTTTAATTGCTTTCCAACTAAATCAGTTTTACCGATAATAAATCATTACTCATCCATCCAAATTTTTATAGGAGTGGAGTAAATTAAATCATATAAATAAGTCGTCGCAATTTGGATTAACCACAGTTTGAAAAAGGCCTTAAACGCCGAAACAGTATTGGCAAATTCGGAGAACCCATTATTATTTAGACATCTTAAGTATTCTTTTAAACAGATATTAACATTACGCGACGTCTTGCATTTACGTTTTGTAAGTATTTATATATACGGGTAGCAGTGTTGTATTTTCAGTTCATACTTCGATCATAGATTTGCCAATACTTTTACAATTATTTTGTTGTTAGTGAAAGGGTCCGAAAAGATGAACAAATGAGTCATTAATATCCTGGGTAATTTACGGACATTTCTGAATTCAATACCAATTCACTAATGACTTTTAAATTATAAACCATTTAATATTTGTCGTAATTTATAGAAGTATGGAATACCGACCCTAATGACTTTATCTGGGAAATGTTATGGGTGACTCATTCCTTCCATAACCACATTCCTACATAAATAAAGCAGATTTGCATTTGGGTTGTTTCAAAATAAGGTGTTCAATTGATTTCCATTTCTCATAACTTTTAATATAAATGAATTTACTTAAGATTTTTCCCTTTATTGATTTTTTATAATAGAAACTTGCTTAAATATATCTTCAACATTTGGTACTGGAAATAGTGTGAAAAGTGATTTCGTTTCGTTATTTTAGACAAAAATCAAACAAACCGACCAGAACAAAAACCGAATTTTTGATGAAGGTTTTCAGACCTTTTCTTCAGTAACTGACAAAGATGTGGAAAATGCTATAATAAGTTTAAGGGGATCAGCAAGCCCTGGGTATGACAACATTACTGTGACAACATTAAAAGCCGTCCGGGAGCTAATCAGCAAACCAATTGCTCACATAATAAACATAAGTCTAAAGAAGGGAATATTCCCGAACAACTACAAGAAAACTATCGTCACCCCGGTTTTTAAATCTGGTGACGAAGAAAATATTTCTAACTATCGTCCCATAGCCCTTACATCAAACATAGCTAAGATTTATGAAAAAATTGTGAAGAAACAACTCAACAACTACATAAAAGAGAAGGAGATCATGAGTCCAAACCAATTTGGTTTCAGAGACAATCTCAGCACTCAGGATGCGATTGCTAAATTAACGTCAACAATAATGCAAAATTTAGATAATAGAGAAAAGTGTCTTGGTATCTTCATAGACCTCCGCAAGGCTTTCGATAGCATATCACATTCCAAACTCCTTGAAAAACTAAAGGAAATTGGGATAGACGGAATAGTGCTATCATGGTTCCAAAACTACCTAAAAGAAAGATTTCAATATGTCAAAATTAATAATGCGTTAAGTGAACCCAAAACCGCATCTTTCGGTATACCACAAGGTACTGTCATCGGTCCAATACTTTTTATTATATATGTAAATAAAATGTTCAACCTCCCCATAGTTGGAAACATCATATCTTATGCAGACGACACTGTGGTGATCACAAAAGGAAAATCATGGAAGGAAACAATGAGAATAGCAAATAAAAATCTTAATATACTCATAACATGATTCAACCAAAATTGTCTGTTACTAAATACTGACAAAACATACTTCATCTCATTCTCTCTAAAAGAAAAAAACCTTGAAAACAATATTTGTGTCAAAATCCATACTTCACAGTGTGCAAATAAAAAAGAATGCGACGTTGCCAAATGTTTACCCATCAACAGCAAAATAGCATAAAGTATCTGGGTGTTTTAGTAGATAGTCAACTAAAATGGAAAGAACAAGTACAAAATATGGTAACCAGAGTAAGAAAACTTATTTACACATTTCTTAGATTGAGAAACATCCTATCATCCAATATGATGAAAACAGTATATTATTCCCTTGCACAATCCATTTTACAATATGGTATAATCGGTTGGGGGGAACCTTTAAAACTAACCTCTTACCTGTTGAAAAGATACAGAGATTGATTTTGAAAGTCATCCTACGAAAACCATCGATATTTCCAACTACACAGCTGTTTAACTCTTTCAGAGTCCTCAGTTTAAATAAAATCTTCAAAAAGAACACATTGTTACAAATTCACAAATACCATTTCAATTCAAAAACTTCCACAAAAATAAGTAACCGACCAAGATCACGTGGCAACTTAGAAATCCCTAAGTTTAAAACTAGCGCTTCTCAACTCCATTACGCCTACCGAGGTATAAAATTTTTTATGCCCTCCCGCATAAAATCAAAACAGAAAAAATTATAATTCTTTCAAATCACAAATCAAAAAAATATTAGATAAGTCCAACAGTAATTAATTTTTATAAAACCTTTAATTGTAAATTATGTATGAAAATTTAAAAAAAAAAAAAGGCAACATATCCTCTAGAAATATTCGATCAGTTCTTTCGAAATATGAATGTACTATCTTAATATCTTGTATGCGCCTTATTGTTGTATTTCTAGTATCACGTACTTTTAGTCTTTCAAAAACATTATGTACTCTTATATTACATTCTTGATGTACTTGTATTTCTATTAATTTAATTTATTCACTACTGTCGCTAGATGGCGGTGCTCCTCAACTCAAACACGAGAAATATTTCGCTATTGAGTTTTGTAAAACAAATTAATTCTTTTTTGTGATTAGCTATTATGTCTGTAATATTAAATATTCTTTATGTATTTATATTAAATAAATAAAAAAAGGTGGAACTTTTGTATAGTATTTATTACTTTTATGATATTTCTTTATGAAATGTTTACTGAATTAAAATTATTTTTATAAGCTCCTCCCCAATCAATAATGCAATATATAAAATCTTTCATATTATAAAAATTATCAAAACAAAATACACTTTGTGATAATGATGCACTTGAAGCTATTAAAGTTTCCAATCTAGAAAAGGAACTCAATTTCAAACAAATAATCCCTGATGAAATCAAAAACATAATTGAATCCATTTTTTTTATTCGCACTAAAATAATTACAAGCATAGTAAAAGAAAATAAGAAATGTAGTTCTACAAAGCGGTTACATGATAACAATGCATATAATTTAAATTAATTATTAAGTATACATAGATAGATATTTAGGTTGGTACACTTAAATATTCAAAGATACGTGGATTGTTCATTTATTATCCATAACTTTATCATTATGACCTCCATCATTAAATTTATTAAAAATTAGTGTAATAATAATAATAATATTTGGAGGATTTATATGGCGCCGTTTTTGGGAAAAATCATATCAAGGGACCTGTACCATGTATTCGAGTGTTCGACTTCCATAATTTGAAATTCTTTGAATTTTTAAACCCTTTCTCAGAGTGAATGTTGTGCTGTGTCTGGGCACCAGTGGCTTTTTGTATTGGCATTCTCTAGCGTTATCCATAATAGTAATGTACCACAGGAGACCTTTTATTGGAAGCAGCCCTCAGCGCCGTGCAATAGTTTTAATTTAAAGGTATATTTCCCACGTTTCTCAAAGAACCTTCTGAAAAATACTGAAAAAGTACTAAAAAAACAACTCATGAAGTATTTGGAAGATAATAATTTAATTTTGAAATCTCAGAATGGTTTTAGGAACAACTGAAGCACTTCTGACACCATAGACGCTATGATATGTAATCACAAAAAGGTTAGACGAGGGAAATGAATCTTTGGAGATTTTAATAGACCTGCAAAAGGCCTTTGATAGGATGGACCATAAAATTCTCACGAAATTATAAAAATTGGGATTTCAACACACAACTCTTGTGATACATGTGAGAGCTTTCACAGTGTGATAAAATTAAAAAAAAAAAAAAAAAAAAAAAACTATAATGAAACCCCTCACTATCAATTATGGTGAACCGCAAGGAAGGGTCTTAGGACCTTTGTAATTTCTTACATATATTAATGATATCTGCAACATAAAAAAATAAAGGGAAAATAATTAAGTTTGCCTATAACACAGTCATTTTATTTAATTAAAGTGATTGGATAACCACGTTTGTCTTTCTGCAAAATCAGCTAAAAAACACTCACTTACACTTAATGTTAACAAAACGAAAATATTTATTGTTTCCCATAACGGCCTGACAGCGATGATTGTGCTCTCAAATTACACGAGTGTCAAGGAAATAGAATAATATGCTCATGCCACTGCCCCACTATAACACTCTCTAGAAGCATTAAATAGCATGGCATTGAAATTTTATTGCATCAAAAATGGCAAATTCACTTTTCGTGAACTTTGAAAAGACCATGTTATGTCAAAACATTAATCCTTATGTAAAATATATTTAATCTTGAAAAAACTAAAATACATAATTTTTTCTTATAAAATAATGGTTTGTAGCATTTTCCCTTATACATAATTCTAGCTTGTTCTCTTTTGTTTAAATTTTAATCTTGGACTTTTAAAATTCAACTCAATTTGTTCACCTGTTGCTCGTACCAACAATGTATTAAACTGTTCAATGCCTTATTTTATGTTATCATTTTATATTACACCACTAGCACAATACATATACAGTTTTATAAAACCTACTTTCAAAAACTTAGTATTTGTGTGTGATTTTAAAACGCCCACTAAAATCTTATTATACTTATGTACGTATATGTGATAATAACAGTAAATTCTGTTTACTGTCATAACTAATGAAAAGTTTTTATTGTTTTTTTCTTATTATCACTTGGTCATATTTTATATTTGTTATTTTCGCTATTTCTTTTAAGAAAATAATTACCTTAATATTTGTTTAAAATGATAACTTTCACATAACCCATACAAATGTGATAAAAACTATTACAATACCCACACATGCTTTGCCTTTGCGTGATTTTATTTGTTTACATATTTAATTTTAAAACAATTTCTTGTATTTTATAGAATGTTTCAAAATGTACTTACGTAATAAAAAAATTACAATAAAAACAAAATAATACTAGTAGTTTTATTTTTAAAACTTTAAATTAGTGTTTTTAATGCTTTTTGACTTTCTCGCATTTCATAATATGTGAAATCTATTTTAAAAGGTAGTTGATTTATTACAGAATCGAGGTTGATATTATTAATTTCCCCTTTCTTAGGGTCTTTTTATTACCTGTTTACAGATGTGCATAAGGTCTGCTGTGCCCTTTGCCAATTACGTATAGAATATAGGATTATTGGATGGGGTCTGCCTCAAACACTCACATTTAGCAGCTCGTGAAAACAGAAAAAGTAGAATCAAAATTTTCTCTGAAAACTTTAATTATTTATTTCGAAACAACACGAATTAAGTCGGGATGTGAACCCGCAACCTCCGGATTCATAGTCGAGAGCCTCACCCCACGCCCGCTGAATACGTCTAACAAATGACAACAACATTATATATGGCTATTAATAAACAGGTTGCCGCTACGTGGTTAACGGCCCTCCACATCGGTAACCAAATTCTTGCAGAAGTATTGCGCAATTCAACATTCAACGGAAGATCCATGCTATAAATCGCGACAAAACTGCCGAACATGAAAACCCTTTTTTGTCGCATTTGTTTTTTTTTTAAGGAATTAAATAAATTTAATAATGATATTATTAAGTTTTGCAAGTAATTTTTATTTTATATTCGTGATAGCTGTTTCGGAATTGGTTTGGAAATATTTGACATTTTGAAATGAAATTTAATAATGTGTTTTTAGATTCTAATAATAACGTTATTTTCTTTAAATACATATAAGAAAATGAACTGTATTTCTACAAGCAATAATTGTTTCAATTCTAATTTCTCTTCTCTAATCGGTATTCCCATACCTTATAATGGACATTTTAGCCGATTGATATATTCAATAAGGTAATTAGTGTGATTCACGGGTTTCAGGTGTTTCCCAAACTGTAGCTCGCGCTGACTAATGGCGCCACCCCCTCCCAAGAATGATTAATCATCGAATTTTAAGGGTTACCGGGGGTATAAAGAGCCCTCACAGTGATTCTCAAACCATATCACGACACTCCGTCGACAAGGTACATTGTCACTCTGCTCCACAGTTTGCTTTTATCAAAAACTATATTAGTTAATTTCTGAACTGAGAAAATAAATGCTCTGTGCCACTCAAATCCCCATTACAATTTTTGTGTGTAATTAAATATTAACTGTAAAGAAACTATTGACAAGTCGCCATCTATCTGCTGTGATTACTCCAAGTCTTTCCACTTTACATAAGGTAAATATTATTTTCTCTGTTTATAACTGTTAATTCCTGTTGGAAATTCGTTTTATTTTGAATTCGCGATTAAAAAACACGTATTTTCACTTACATCGAAAGTAATTTATAAAAGATTTGTCATAAATATTCGATTTTGGAATAACTTATTGAAGCGTATAAACCTCATTGTCGTGTATTTTTAATCAGCTGCTACCGTTATCTTTCTCTTTTCTGTGTCTTTTCGGTTTCATTTTGAGAGTTTTTAATAATATCTTCAATGAGTAGAAATGATTTACCATAAATTCATACTGCCATTATTATTTTTTTATATTTTATACGTCAATCTATCGCATATATTGTGAATATTTTAAGATCGTCATGATTTTAATTTTAAAAGGAGCATTAGAAATTAGATGTTGGCCTTTCTTGTAATTAATTGGTGGCCCTACATTATTCTACATCACTGTCCTAAATTCTCTAGTTTAACATAGATCAACCTCAGTAAACTAATTTATTTATGTAACACAATATACTAAATCCATCGTCATTCAGAATAACTTAAGAGGAACGGCTTCGGTGCCTGTTTCATACATAACTTAATTTTAGATTTGAGGCCAAAAAACCCATCCAAACTGAATGATATATTTTTTAAATTAAAGGTTTAGTAATTATCTTAGTGCGCATGATAAGTATTTTATTTATTTTTGTGAAGTATATGCCATGGAAAAAAATCAATTTTCATAATTTTAGGGGCAATTTAGAAAACTATTTCCGGGTTTATTGTATATTTTTTAAAAATTACATTTTTTACATGTAAATATGGTTACGTAAAAAAATACAAAAATAAAACATTAAATAAAAAACGTTTTTTCGGTTCAATATTTTAAATAACAGATGAGAATGTATGAGACGTTGTATGAAAGTGAATGAAGCAAGAAGTGTATGCCACGATCGAGTTGCTTGGCGGTCCGTCCTCTCTGCTTACCCCTGCGGAGAAACGGCGTGATGGTTAGTTAGTTAGTTAGTTGTGTACGGCAAATTTGTGTTCCAACGTAAATTGATCGTTTTTAATTTCGTTTGATGTTCACCGTAATGCTTATTTGAGTATTTTAAAAAAAATTTTTTTATTTCATTATATTTTCAAAGCACACGGGGTAAAACTTTTTTTTCAAATCACTGTTAGCCCCCAAATAATTGTTAAAGATGTCTCTAAAATCGCGAAAAATCAATTCCTTTAATGGCCTATATTTCATAATGTAAAATAAAAATTAATAAATTACTTCTAATCCGTACTAGATATTTACTCTACTTTTTGATTAAAAAAAATCATTAGGTTTAGGTGAGTATTTTGGCCTCAAATTTAAAATTAAGTTTTGTATGGAACAGGCCGCGCAGCCGTTCCTCTTAATAATATACCTCCACGATTTTATGTTAAAATTAACCATGTACCCATTGTCGTTTCTTTTAAAACATGGTAAACATTATTTGAATACATAACTATATGTGTCATGTTATTTAAAAGTGTTGTTTTTTTTAGGAACCCAAACATTCACATTTTACCCAAAAACTTCATCTACTGACAAATAAAACATTTAAACTAATGCCTCGATTTAATTACTGTTCTTTAGCTTTCTGATACAATAATATTGTCGTATTTTTCAATCAGCATTTCCCTCTCATCCATCAACAATTGCAGTCAATATGAGATTACTAATATATTATTTTGTTTTGTTCACAGATCTGAAAAGCAACTGCAGCGATGTGCAGGTTCAACGAAGAGAGTACCCGCCGGGAGAATGGCTACGGAGGGACCCACATGGAGCAAAACTTGGTCATCGATTTCCGTCCCTATATAAACGTCCCCATCTCTACCGATGATGAAATCATCCAACAACTTTCGGCCAGGCGATCGAGGCTAGGGACACCCCCACCACCACAGACTGGAGGAATGTTCCACTACAATGGGTTAGCTTACCCGAATGGATATCCGCTTCTGCCGCTCAACCTAGAGGCTTTCCAAGATCACGAGCTGTTCAGCGAGGAGCAACTATATGAAGACCGAGCACCTGTGGAGGGACATGTCTGGTTGGTTCACCAGAGAGAGGAAGCGGTTAATGGGGTTCCTGCCAATCAACCACAGGAGGAAGTAATTATGATCCCTGAAGATGAAGCTATTGGTATGGGTCAAGCACTCGTAGCTGGAGAAGTGGCACGTCCGGAGATCAACATTCAACAAAATAGACATAATATAACAGATCAAGAAGTTGAAGAGCGTTGAACTGAGGCAGACATTCCACCAAACTGACTGCCGGTGAAGAGGAGACGGCAATAGTGTTTCCAGCATTTAGACTGAAACCTGAGAACTTTCTCGTCTTCTCGGTTTCCGCCATTCATCTTGCTTTGTCAAATATGATGCCTGTAGATGTAGCGCACATTCGACATATCAGATATGGAGATATGTAGTAATGACTAATCCTGACTAATATAAATTCGAATCCTTTTTTTCTGTTTTTTTTTTTGTGCAAGATACGACATTTATAGGATAATTAAATATCTAATATAAAAGTTTGTGAGTTTTTGTGAAATTAAAAAAATATATATTTGAAACCATTTCTTCACCTTTTTTTCCCTTCAATCATCCATCTATTGAATATTCTTAAATAAAATTGCAAAAAGTAAAACATCTTCGAAAATTTCAAAACTCAGCACAAGTAGGATTGAGCAGAACCACGCTGGGTCTGTGGCTTGACTGGAAGATAGCGTCAGTTGGAGGTATAATGTATTTTAAATAGTGTTAGTATCTGAGTTTGAGAGGAACCTGCTTTTTTAAATAGAAATAAAAAAAATGGAATTATATTCTCCATGATTTCTTATATCTATTGTGTGATATTTTGTAAATGGGTTCCATGGCAATTCGTCACAGTGATAAATCGCCACTCTTTTGAAAAAATATTAAAAATAAGAATAAAAAAACTACCATTAAACAGAAGTTAGTTAGCAAAGTTTTTATCACTTTTCAAGATTTTATTCACTTTTTAAAAGTGTGCCATCCGGTTACCTGCAAATGAAGAAAAAAATGAAAACTAAGCATTTGCTTGCCGTAAAAGTGGGTCCGAATAAGGTAATATAAATTAGAATATCGAAACCAATCGTCCGGTGGGCCGCCCCAGGACAAAGTTTGGAGAAACAACTCCAGAGGTTGTGCGAGGAGAGGCTGGGCCTGCTATGGACGGACACCGCTAAAGGCGCCTGGAAGCGCCCTATCGAGGCAATGGATTCCCGACCCGTATAGAACAAAATAAATCAAAATAAAAATGTAAGTATTTATATATAGGGGTAGCAGTGCTGTATTTTCTGTTCATACTTCGATCATAGATTTGCCAATACTTTTACAATTATTTTGTTATTAGTGAAAAGGGCCGTAAAGACGAACAAATGAGTCATCAATATCCTGGGTAATTTACGGACATTTCTAAATTCAACACCAGTGGATTAATGACTTTCAAATTACAACCATTTTAATATTTTTGGTAATTTATAGAAATTTGGAATACCGACCCTAATGACTTTAACTGGGAAATGTTATGGTGACCCATTCTTACGCCTATTAAAGATCTCTTTCGAAGAACTCAATTAAAGTCAATCAAATATGTAGCAGAAAAATGTATAAAAGCTAGCAGTAAACCTAAATAAAGTAAGAAAAAACTCAAAACGAGCCTTCGATTATAAAAAAAAAAATTTGCTTACTGGAATATCATTAAGAGGAACGGCTGCGCGGCCTGTTTCATGGAAAACTTAATTTTGGATTTGAGGTCAAAATACTCGCCTAAACCTAATGATATTTTTTTATCAAAAAGTATAGTAAATATCTTGTACGTATTAGAAGTAATTTTATTATTTATGTTTTGCGTTATGAAATATGCTCCTAGGTATTTATAGGAATTGATTTTTCGCCATTTTAGAGGCACTTCAAAAATTATTTGGGGGCTAACGGTGAATTAAAAAAAAAGTTTTTCCGCGTCTAGTTCGAAAATATAATGAAATATATAATAAAATTTAAAAAAAAATGTATTATAGTAAGCATTACGGTGACTACAAATTAATTTACGCGAGAACATAAACATGCATTACATAATTTAAAATATCGACACGAAAAAAAACATTTTTTTTAATGTTTTGTTTTTATATTTTTATTTACGTAATCATATTTACAAAGCAAACATGAACATTAACAAAATAAAATCCGCAAATAATTTTCTAAATTCCCTTTAAAAATATGATATTTTTTTCATTGCACATACTATAGCTATTTCATAAACCTTTATTTAAAAAAATACATCATTCAGTTTGGATGGGTACTTTAACCTCAAATCCATAATTATTTATGTATGAAGCAGGCACCGCAGCCGTTCCTCTTAAATAAGCTAATGTAATACCGATATATAAACAAGGATGTAGAAATGATATCAATAACTATCGACCGATAAGCCTCCTTAATACCATCTCAAAAATACTGAAAAGTACTAAAAAACAACCCATGATATATTTGGAAGATAATCACTTAATACAGAAATCTCATAGTATGGTTTTAGGAACAACTTAAGTACTGCTGACGCCATAGACGATATTATAAACATGATCACAGAAAACTTAGACGGTGGAACTAAATCTTTGGCGATTTTAATAGACCTGCAAAAGGACTTTGATACGATAGACCAGTGGTCGGCAAACCTTTTCGCCAAAGCCAGAGCCAAATATGTACAATACAAAGATTTAAAACAAATTTGAGAGCCAAATCTGTTTATTAATTTAGTAAATTAATGGTGCGCTGAATAAAACTTAATAATGTTTTTATTAATTGATAAAAAAAATAGTATGAAAGTAAGGTAACTATAAATTTAAATGGTGACAATGACTGACAAACACTTAATGCGAACAGTTGTTTTCAATTTTAGGCACGATTCCAGGTTCTCATGAATGACTTCTCAGTTTACTCTTAATAAAATAAGATAAATTCATCCTTGAAAAATATTGTTCGCACGAATATGTAGAACGGAAAAGGAAAAGAATTGTTTCAGCTAATCATAAGAGTCAGGAATACTATTCCAGGCGTTGAACATAATCATGTCTTCCTTCTCCAGAAAGGGGACCATTTATGTTGTGAACTAAGTTCACATTTCTTCTCCAGTATTTCCAAATTAACACAAAGACGTTCAAATTTAGAGGTACCCATTTTATGTTTTTTGTTTTTGTTTTTAAATTCAGGGAGGAACTCCAACAAAAAGGCCATAGCCGATACCCTCCCCCCTCCTCACACAACACAAACAGACACGTATGTATTTATGCCAAGGTGCTGATGCTGATGCTGCTCGGACTGCCGATGATGATGCAAACATGCAATTTAGTAGTGTTTTTATGAACAGATTTTTCCCTACAGTAATCACAAGACGCAATTGACATTAACGGTCAGGTATCATTTAAAACTACCATCATGCGGTGAAAAGTGTGAGGCGCAAAGACGCCGTTCAATTTGTATAAAGAACCTGTAAATTTAGAGACAGTAATTTTAAATGTTTCGTCACTTCTTGACTAATAAGAAACTAGGAAATGAAAAAAAAAAAAATTAAATTCAGCAATTATATTTCAAAGTTACCAACGTCAATGCCATAAGGAGAAAATTGCAAATCTGTTATCGTAGCATTAAGAGGATTTTTGACGAATGCTAAGGTCGCGCTGCTATTTTTTAAACTGTTGAAACCTGCTGAGAAATGCTTCCCTCGTATTTCAAAATGTGTTCAAATAGTGTTTGTCAATAGAGGAATTATTTTGTTGGCGATGCCTCAGCAGGCTCGGAAAGTGAAACAAAGTTTCTCTTTCAACTTGAGCAAAAGGGATAATTTGTTTTCTACTGAAATGACTTCTCCTAACACCGAAAAAATTGTGTTTCCTTTCCCTTGCAGTTTATGATATGATAAAGCCGATTTAAATGAGAGGTAACGTTTACCATGAAATAAAAGTTTTGTATACACTGATCGGCTGTAAGTTCTGGATAGTGAATACCCTTCTCAAGGAAAAATGCTTTGATTTCTGGTAATAGTGATGCGAAACGCTTTAAAACGTTCCCTCTTGATAACCAACGTACCTTGTTACACTAACTCGTCCATTACAACAAAAAAATCTTTGAACTGGCGATGATTAAGAGCTTTACCCAAAATGGAGTCGATAACAGTAATCACCAATTCCATAACCTTACAAATTTCTTCTAGAAACGTCTGCGCATAAAGCGCTTCTTGCAAGTATCTAGTAATTCATTTTTTCTTTCAAAATAGCAACCCTTACGCCGGTCATACTTTTGGCACCGTTTGTTGAAATCGACACATTTTTATCGAGAAGAATACGATATTTATCCATACATTCAATTACAGCATTTGCGATATCCTCTCCACGTGTTTGACATTTGAGTGGCAATAATCCTAAAAGATCTTCTTTAGGACCTATATGAGAAATAAATCTTACGAAAAGCGAATATTGGACTGTGTCATTTATTTCACAAGACTTGTCGACTGCTATTGACAAAGCCGAAACCAATTTCAGATGTTCGATTTGTTGGATGGTTATATTCGAAGACATTTTAATTGTTCTGTTTTTCATTGTTTTGCCAGACAATGGTAACTCTTTAATTTTTTTAAGAATATCTGATGTATTCTTAAAATCCCGAAATAGCTCTTCAGATGCATTTATAAAACAACTGTTTACATATTCACCGTCTATGTACGATTTTTCTCTCTTATTAATCTCTTGACTAACAACAAAACTTGTTGGAATATACAAGTTGATGTCTTTCGACTCTTCTGAAGTTCCTCAACTGCTTTCTTCCTTGCATCACCGACAGGATATTTAGTGTTAAATGACGCGTGTTTAACTGTGAAGTGTCTCTCCTAATTTGACTTCTTGTTATGCGCGAATTATTCCTTACAAATGAGACATGTCCACTGAATTCTAAATTTACGGTTTTCATCTTACGTTTCTCTTCGCTTCTTTGGTAGACATGTCAAATAGGGCACCTATAAAAATATTCCAAATTATATTTTTTTCAAAAGCCTCCATTACAAAATTATTGTCATTTTTAAATTGATGACAAAAATACCTGTTGGATGTGCAGCTGGATGGAGAATACAACAACTTTGTTCTTCAGGAAGGTACGTTTGTAACGCGAGCGCGACTTACAGACACGATAAGCTCCGAACAGTGTAGAAAAGATGTTGCGCCTGTCCATGGATATTTGTGCCAGAGCCGCACTTAAGGGGCCAAAGAGCCGCAATTTGCAGACCACTGCGATAGACCATAAAATTCTATCCACGAAACTAAAAAAAATTGGGATGTCAATACACAACTCTACATCTTTTTTTAACATTTTCTTCTCATATGTTTTTATATAATCATTTAACTTTTTTCATTATTATAAATTTTAATTTATTTATTTATTATTGAATTCATTTCTCTATTTATATTGTATATATTTCATGTGATATGGCAGACGGCGTTTGCACTACCCACCCAGTCCTGCGGGATGAAAAACTCAAAAAAAAAATAATAAGATACATGCCAGAGCGTTCACAGTGTGATCCAATTAATAAACGAAAAAGTAAACCTCTCCCTATCAATTGTGGTGTACCGCAAGGAAGTGTCTTAGAACCTTTGTTATTTCTTATATATATTTATCAGAAATAACAAAGGTCACAAAGGTCAAATCATTAATATATATATATTAATGATATATGCAACATAAAACAAAGTGAAAATCATTATTTTTGCCTATAACCCAGTCATTTTATTTAATGAAAGTGATTAGATAACCACGTACAAAGAAACTAAACGCGGGCTTGTCCTTACGAAAAGTAGCTAAAAAAACAATCACACTTAATATTAACAAAACGAAAATATTTAACGTTTTTCATAACAGCCTGACAGGGATGATTGTGCTCTTTGAAATAACACGAGTATGAAGGAAATAGCTTAACATACTCATGCCACTGCCCCACTATATCACTCTGTAGAAGCATAATATATCTTGCCATTGAAATCGATAAAAATCTTCAATGGGACTCCCATATAAGCAGCATTACAAAAAAAAATCCCAAGCTCATGTTCTTCTTTAGAACACATACAATATAATAAACAAAATAGATCTGCATAGAGTCTACTGTCCCCTTGGCCATCACGTATAGAATATGGATTTATTGAATGGGGATCTGCCTCAAACACACAGAAGTAGCTCGTGAAAACACATTAAAAAGTATAAACAAAATAATCTTAAAAGTGCCTAGAAGAATTCCGTCGAAAGAATTGTTAAATACTCGAATATTTTCAGTATCATAAAATTCTACTCATTTGTAAAAGAAAGAATAGCTCCTTACTGACCAACACACTCACACACTACGAGTATGAAAACCTCAATCTATTAAGATGTTCCAATATTAAATATACCCCTTGGACAGAAAAAACAATAAACTCCATCCTACGAAATTGTATGATGCCCTTCCAAATGATATTAAAGATACCACGGAGATGAAAAAGGTATAAAAAAAGTAAACACCATCTCAACAACCCACAGTCCGCCTCAGGACAGGAATCCCTAGTGAGGAGGACTGTGATTATAAGAAACTATTGTAATATATTTATTCTTAACAATAATAATTGGATCATTTATATAGCGCCGTTTTTGAGAAAAATCACCTCAAGGGCGCTGCACAAATATTACTTCCTATTTTATATCTAATTATGTACAAACAAACAATGTAACATGATAGATATTAATGTACCTTAAATAGAATTTAATATACAAAATGGTTATTTCACAGAAATTTCTGAATTCAACAACAATGGACAAATAACAAGTCTTTTAATATTTTTGAAATTTTAATATTTTACATTTTAAACATTTTAATTTAACAATGCCTAATCTGTCATAATATCACACTTAAATATATCGGTACTCCCAGTCACGTATCTCAGAATAGGTTTCACCTAGTGAGGTAGGTAGAGTAAACCATACAATCAAATAATGTCGATTTATTGACATTGCAACTGAATAAAAAAAAATCTGTAAGCTCTGGTCGGTTAGATAGATAATATCCCGAGTGGGTGATACTGCCAACCGCTCACAACTGTCTGGAGCCGGTGAGTCTATGGCATCCCCAAAATGGGGTATGTTGTGAGGCTGAAGGTAGTGAAGAGGTGGAGGAGATGAGGAGGAGTGTTTGACCGGTCAGTGGCTGAGTAGGCATCGCGTCTGAGTCCCACCTTAATCAATTAATTCCTCGTCTGCATTAAGTCATCCATCAGGACACAAGGAACGTCTTCCGCTTAATGTAATGGCAATAGTAGATTTTCAGGTTATTCGTAACCCAGCATTGTTTGTCTTTCTTTTTAATTTTTTTATATATTTTTATATAACAGCGCCCTTGAGGTGATTTTTCACAAAAACGGCGCTATAAAAATCATACAATTATTATTATTATTATTATCGGACAGAAAAATGTGGGGAAGTACCCGGCTATTTAGATCTGGTCACTAAACATGCCTAAAGCCATTTCAATCAACGTGTCGATTCTGAATGTTGGTCTTTCACCAGGGTACAAAATTACAAAATTTTATTTTAAAGAATCAATTGTGAAGCAAAACAAACTAATTCAATTTAATTTTCTTGTGCAGGTCGGGATGTGAACCCGCGACCTCCGGGTTCATAGTCGAGAGCCTTACCCCTCGACCTCGAATGAAGTCAATATGAAATGACAACAACATAATGTATACCGATTCATAAATAGGTTCCCGCTACGTAGTTAACGGCCCTCCATACTAGCCCTTAAGTATTGCCCAATTCAACATTCAGTGAAGATTTATTCTATAAATCCCGATAAAACTTGCGAAAATAAAAAAAAACTTTCGCATTGCATGTTCCTCGCTTTATTATTAAAGAAAATAAATTTAAAAAAATGTTATCATTAAGTTCTGCAAGTATTTTGGTTTTTATTATTGTGACAGCTATTTCGGTCTTCGAAACTTCATTCAAATTCATGTTCTTGATATTTACATAATTGTTTTTAATATAAATATAAATATTAACGTGTTTCGAAACCGAAGCTTTCCTCATCAGGATACAAAGTATACTAAAAATAATAGAATGCACAAATTACAGACATGAATAAAAATTAAAAATGAGTAATGAATTTTTTTTAAATATTATATATTAATAAAAAATGCAAAAAATAATTGAATAAATAAAAAAAATTATTATGTATATAAAATAATAAATTTGTTTTAGAAATTAGAAAAAAAAATTACCCTTCTTATTAATTTAATAAAATAAAAGAAAATAACGAAGCTTAAAAAATTAAATAATAATAAAAAATATTTAATTAATATTCAAACTATACATATTAATGTTTTCGACACATGTAGATATTTATATATTTACAACAGCGGTGTAAACAAAAGTAATCCTCAAAATTAATTAATTATAAAGCCAAAAAATTACTACAAATCTATTCAGGAAAAATAAATTATTGTATTTGCTAATCAATATAATATCTGTCCCTTACAATGGACATCTTAGTCGACCGCATTAGTTGAGATATTCAATAAGGTAATTAGTGTGATTCATTTCCCAAACTGTGGCTCGCGCTGACTAATGGCGCTACCCCCTCCCCGAGAACGTTTAATCATCGGGGTTATCATTAAGGGTTGTCGGGGGTATAAAGGAACGCCGTCAACAAGTTGCATTGTCACTCTGCTCCACAGTTTGCTTTTATCATAAACTACATCAGTGAATTTCTGAATTGAGAAAATAAATATTCTGTGCCACTCAAATCCCCTTCAAATTTATTGTGTGAAATTAAATATTAACTTTGTATCAGCTGTGATTACTTCAAGTCTTTCCACTTTACATAAGGTAAATATTATTATCTCTTTTTATAACTGATAATTCGTTTTGGAAATTCTTTTTTCTTTGAATTCCTGATTAAAGAAACAGTTTAAACTTATTTCTACTTTTGGCGAAAATAATTTATAAAAGATTTATCATAATTATTCAATTCTGAACTTATTGAAACTCAAAAAACCTCGGTGGCATATATATTTTTAATCAGCTGCTACCGTTATCTTTCTCTATTCTGTGTCTTTTCGGTTTCATTTTGCGAGTTTTCAATAATATCATCAATGAGTAAAAAAATTAGACATTGGCTTCTCTTGTAATTAATTTGTGGTTCTGCATTATTCAATATCACTGTCCTAAATTCTAGTTTAACATAGACCGACCTCAGAAAACTAATTTATTTATGTAACACAATATACAAGATCCATCGTCATTCAGAATAACTTATTAATTTATCTTAACGTTTTTTAGTTAAAATTAACCATATACCCATTAAAAGAAAAATTATTTGAATATTTAACTAAATATGTCATGTTGTTTAAAAGTGTTGTTTTTTTTTAATAACTCAAACATTCACATTTTGCATCCATTACAGATTGTCTAATATTTAGACAACCCAAAAACTGACAAATAAAACATTAAACTTATGCCTCGCTTTAATTACTGTTCTTTTACTTTCTATTTTTCAATAAATAATTAATATTATTCCACTTTTATAAAAGCATCTTCCTCTCATCCGTCAACAATTGCAGTCAATGTGAGATTACTACTATATTTTTTTGTTTTGTTCACAGATCTAAAAAGCAACTGCAGCGATGTGCAGCGTCAACGAAGAGAGTACCCGCAGGGAGAATGGGTACCAAGGGATTCACAAGGGGCAAAACTTGGTCATCGATTTCGGTCCCTATATAGACGAGCCCATCTCTACCGATGATGAAATCATCCAACAACTGTCGGCCAGGCGAGCGAGGCTAGGGACACCCCCACCACCACAGACTGCAGGAGTGTTCCACTACAATGGGTTAGCTTACCCGAATGGATATCCGCTTCTGCCGCTCAACCTAGAGGCTTTCGAAGATCACGAGCTGTTCAGCGAGGAGCAACTATATGAAGACCGAGCACCTGTGGAGGGACATGTCTGGTTGGTTCACCAGAGAGAGGAAGCGGTTAATGGAGTTCCTGCCAATCAACCACAGGAGGAAGTAATTATGATCCCTGAAGATGAAGCTATTGATATGAGTCAAGCACTCGTAGCTGAAGAAGTGGAAGTTCCGGAGATCGACATTCAACAAAATAGACATAATATAATAGAACAAGAAGTTGAAGAACTTTGAACTGAGGCAGACATTCCACCAAACTGACCGCCGGTGAAGAGGAGACGGCAATAGTGTCTCCAGCATGGAGACTGAAACCTGAGAACTTTCTCATCTTCTCGGTTTTCTGCCATTCATCTTGCTTTGTAAAATATGCGCTTGAAGATGTTGCGCACATTCCACATATCAGATATGGAGATTGAGACTAATATAAATTCCAATCGTTCGTATCCTTTTTTTTTAAATGTAAGATACGATATTTATAGGATAATTAAATATCTTTATAAAAGTTGGTAAATTTTAATGAATTTTTGTGAGAAAAAAAATGTATTTGAAACTATTTCTTCACTTTTTTCCCTTCAATCATCCATCTGTTGAACATTCGTAAAAAAAAAAAACAAAAAGTATAACATCTTCGAAAATTTCAAAACTCAGCACAAGTAGGATTGAGCAGAACCACGCTGGGTCTGTGGCTTGACTGGAAGATAGCGTCCATTGCATTTTAAATATATTTAAAAAATGTTAATATATGAGTATTTTCAATAGATTGAGATAAACCGATTTTTATAAAAAATCCAAAAATGGGAATTATATTATCCATGATTTCTAAAACATCCAATTGTGGAAATTATATTATCCATGATTTCTAAAACATCCAATTGTGGGATATTTTGTAAATCTACACAAGTCATCACACTTTTGAAAAGGAATATAAAGTCATTAAAAATATGAAGAAAAAAAAAACTAGCATAAAACCTAATCTATCCTAAACTAATAAGTTTTATTTTGCCACTTTTTTTATGATTTTATTCTCTTTAAAAGTATGGCGATTGGCCGGTTACCTGTAAATGAAGTTCAATATTAAAACTAAATATTTGCTTGCGGTAAAAATACGAGTGAGTATGGTAATATAAATTAGAACATGTAAACCAATCGTCCAGTGGACCGCTCCAGAGCAAAGCTGGGAGAAACAACTCCAGAGGTTGTGCTATGGATGAACACCGCTAAAGTTATCCCTAATTATTGAAGGCGTTGTATCGAGGCGATGGATTGCAGACGATAGCGAATGAGAGATCGAAAGAAAAACGTAAGTATATATATATACAGTGCTGCATTTTCGGTTCATACTTCGATCATAGATTTGACAATACTTCTACAATTATTTTGTTATTAGTGAAAAGGGCCGTAAAGACGAACAGATGAGTCATTTATGGACTGGATAATTTACGGAAATTTCTGAATTCAACACCACTTCACTAATGACTTTTAAATTATCACCCTTTTAATATTTGTTGTAATTTATAGAAATTAGGAATACCGACCCTAATGACTTTATCTGGGAAATATTATGGGTGACTCATTCCTACACCCAGTAAAGATCTCTTTCTGAAGAACACAATTAGAATAATTCATTCTGCAGTAGAAACAGGCCGTCTATAATAGAATAAATAAACTGGAATTTCATTGGAATTGTTAGTAGCCTATTTCTCGTATTCAGACAAAGGTTTATATGTTGTTTAGGTGTGTGGGTATATATGTGTATGTTAATATGTACCTTCTTGTGTATGTGTGTGTATATGTATACATACATAAGGATGTGTGTTTGTGTGTGTGTACATATCTGTATATATGCGTACATATATGTGTATATTATATGCGTATGTGTTTGCGTGTGTTTGTATGTGTGCACCTATGTGCACATGTGTGCATGCTTGCACATATAAAAATATGTTTTTGTGATCTAATCCTTACGCATGTCTTTTTCTCCTTTCTTTCTTTCTTTCTTCTACTTTCTTTTATAATTTTTCCAATTCTCAGCATGTTAATTAATTAATTAATAAATCCATATGTTTACACTAGACTTCATACAAAGTAACTTTACTCCATTCGTCACCATGAAACAGGCAGCCGCCTAGTATGGTGATCTAATGTATGTACTCCATGTAAATGTGTCTATTAAACATCATGTATTTTATAAATAAATAAATTAAGAGGAACGGCTGCGCGGCCTGTCTCATAAAAAACTTTTTTTTTGGATTTGAGGCCAAAATACCCATCCAAACTGAATTATATATTTTTTAAACTAAAGGTTTAGTAAATATTTAGTACGAATGACAAGGCCTTTATTTATTTTTGTTTTAAATTATGCAGTATATGCCATGAAAAAAAAATTCTTTAATTTAGACGCAAATTAGAAAATTATTTGCGGGTTAGTTGTATTTTTTTTAATGTAAAAATGGTTACGTGCAATGTAAATATGCTTACGTAAAAAAATACAAAAATAAAATATTTTAAAAAATGTATATTTTCGGGTCGATATTTAAAATTATGTACGGAAAATTTGTGTTCCAATGGAAATTGGTCGTTTTTAATTTAGTTTAAAGTCCGCCATAATGTTTATTTTAATATATTGAAATGAAAAATTATTTTAAATTTCATTACTTTTCCAAAGAAAACGGTGTAAAACTTTTTTTTTTACCTCACCGTTAGCCCCAAATAATTGTTGCCCCACGTAATGTAAAACAAAAAAAAATAAAGTACTTCTAATCTCTACTAGATATTTACTATATTTTTTTAATGAAAAAAAAATCATTAACGTGATTATTTAGGCCTCAAATCAAAAATTAAATTTGGTATGGAACAGGCCGCGCAGCAGTTCCTCTCAAGGACAACTTACAATGTACTGATTGGGAAAAAAAACTTCTGAATATTGACAATGCAAATGATAATAATTTAATTGGTCTAATTCAACATAATATAATATCCAATACCAAAAAACTGTAAAGAAATTTCACATAAAAATATTCCATGGATTTCACAGAATATTGTAAACTTTATAAGAAAAAGAGACAGTCACAGAAAAAAAAACTTTAGCCAAATCCATTTGATATGGACAAGCTACGATTCTACAAAAGAAATAGAAACATTTCTAGTAAAGTTATATGTACCGCAAAGTAATCCTACTGTAAAAATAAAATAGAAGAATGTTAACAAAATCCCAGAAAACTGTGGCAAATTATAAATGAAGTAACTTACTCTAAATCTACCAGTAATACTTCAAAGATTAAAATTTAGAAAACATATTAAACCATGCGGTAATGATGCACTTGAAGCAACTGAGGCTATCTATCTAGAAAAGGAACTCAATTTAAAACAAATAACCGCTGATGAAATCAAAAACATAATTGCATCCCTTTTTTGTATGCACACAAAAATAATTACAAGCATTGTACAAGAAAATAAAATTTGTAGTCCTACAAAGCGGTCACATGACAGCTTGTCTGCAGGTTCTGCTAAAATCAATTGATTAATTGATAATAATAATAATAATAATAATAATAATAATAATAATAATAATAATAATAATAATAATAATAATAATAATAATAATAATAATAATAATAATAATAATAATAATAATAATAATAATAATAATAATAATAATAATAATAATAATAATAATAATAATAATAATAATAATAATAATAATAATAATAATAATAATAATAATAATAATAATAATAATAATAATAATAATAATAATAATAATAATAATATTTAGGTTTTATTTCAGCAGAACAAAGCGGTGAGTGCAATACTCTGTCTGCCATATAAAAAGAATACATTTTAAGAATAAAAAAATACACATTGTAGAAATATAATATCAAAACATAAATAAAAATTAAATAAAATTAAAATAACATATTTGACACTTATGCTACAGTGGCCTGGGGGATATTCTGCATCTACGATGTAGGGGCGCGCTGTGCCACTGGGCGACGGCCTGGACAAGAGTGTTTTCCGATCTCCGGTAGCGCTGACTTGTCCCGGCTATTCTGTGGCGCATCAAAGCAGCGAACCCATGCACCCCTACCCTCTGCGAACATCTGCGAGGCGCTGCATCTCCAAAGGAGGCCGAACAGCGCCCTGTAAGCGTGGTTATATTGCACTCGGAGTGTGTCCATGACGCCTTGTGTATATCTTGTCCATAGTTCGCTAGTGTAAAAGCTCATGTAGTATGTCTGGAATAGTTGTTTTTTTACCGGAAGACTGCACCTATTAAATCTCCTGGCGAGCATGTTGGCACGTACGCACAGTGCTCTTCTTTGGCGTTCTATGTCATTTTTTAATAAATAGTTGATAAATAGGTAGATATTATAATTTCTCCAAAAGATTGGTATTCACTATTAGACCTGTAGTTTCTAACAGTAATGACCCTGGGTAAAAATTAGCATCTACAATTAATAGAATAATTTCGGATAAAATGTTTTCAAACCTAAATATACAATTTAAAATTCTCTAGAACTGGTTAATCATTTAAAATCTTTACATATCCCGAATAATGCACTTTTAGTGTCATTTCATGTAGTAAACTTATTTCCTAGTGTTCCGCTAGATGAATGAAAAACTATTATTAATAAATTACTAAATACATCGAATATTCCTAAGAACTTGTCACAGGATATATTTAAGTTATTTAATGTTGTATTCAAATTTAATTTCTTCTTTTTTTTAAAAACAAAACTTATTTCAATTTGATAATATTATTTTTAAAGAAATTTGCTATAAAGCAATGGATTCTTGAATTTGCCCTTTAGTGACTAGTGTATTTTTAAACAAAATTATGGCAATAAGTTCTAGTAATAGCCCTTTAGTGGCTAATGTATTTTTAAACAAAATTATAGCAATGGGTTCTAGTATTAGCCCTTTAGTGGCTAATGTATTTTTAAACAAAATTATAGCAATGGGTTCTAGTATTAGAGCTTTAGTGGCTAATGTATTTTTAAACAAAATTATAGCAATGGGTTCTAGTATTAGAGCTTTAGTGGCTAATGTATTTTTAAACAAAATTATAGCAATGGGTTCTAGTATTAGAGCTTTAGTGGCTAATGTATTTTTAAACAAAATTATAGCAATGGGTTCTAGTATTAGAGCTTTAGTGGCTAATGTATTTTTTAACAAAATTATAGCAATGGGTTCTAGTATTATCCCTTCAGTGGCTAATGTATTTTTAAACAATTTAAAGAATAAGATTTTTAATAGTTCCGCTTTAATATTAAAATATGTTTATTTTTGGAAAATACGTTTTTTGTACGTGGACTGGTACTGAACGACAAGTTAATATTTCCTTAATTTCCTAAATAAACACCATAAAAGATTAAATCACCATAGAAATAGGACAAAATTGTAGCATATTTTTTTATACTTAAATATTTATATTATTAATAATAAATTTGAATTTAATATATATTGTAAAGATAATTATACAGACATCGTTATACATAATACTTGTAATCATCCTTTTGCTCAAAAATATCAGCTTTTCATTCCATGCTTAGTAGATTAGTTAGTGTACTTCTATCAACAAATTAATTTAACAACGAATTAAATATAATTAAACAGATTGCAGTAAATAACGGTTTTAGTACTAAATTAAAAGATAATAATTTAAACAAAAAGTTTATTAAATCTTATGTAAATTCTCAAATAACTGATGTTAGTAAACAGTGGAGAATCATATTGCTTTTAAATAATAATACTTCTAATTCTAAACACAGCCCAAATTCTATCCAACCAGCTTTTTATACTAATAATGTAAATTTTTTTAAATAACAAATATAAAGATAATATTTTGAATAAATCTTTAATACATAAATTAATTTGTAACATTTGCAACTTATTTTACATATGAAAGACCTCTAGAAATTTTAGTATTAGAGTTGAGGAACACCTGAGGTGTTTAAATAATAACAATATTTATGAATTTACCAATCACATTTTAGAAAAAAAATCTTTCTTTTGAAATAAATAAATTTAAAAAAAAATTACATACAAATAATCGGTTTACAATTGGACAAATTTGAAATTTTGGAAATCAGAAAAAGCGTTCATAGTGAATTAAATATAAATAATATATTTTTTTAAATAGCTGTCCCCTGATTTTGTTTTATAATATATATATTTTTTTTTAATTTCTGACATAAATTTGTTATTCAATATTTTACAATATATTTTTTATTAACATTTTTATTATCAACATTAATTACTTACCTACTTTAATCATTTTTTGTTTATGTTCATAATTTGTCTATTCTTATATTATTGTGTTCAACGTTTATCATTTGTCTACACGGGACATTATTTTTTTTTACTATTTTATATATTCCTGATGAGGAAAGCATCGCTTTCGAAACATTTTGATATGTATATATGAATACAGGTGTGAATATAAAGTTATTTTTAATTAATTTATTAGGTACATATTAAACATAAAAATAGGTATTTACATTTAACTTAATTATTACAGATATCAAATAATTTAACTTAATTTTTAAGTATACATAGATAGATATTTAGGTTGGTACACTTAAATATTCAAAGATACGTGGATTGTTCAGTATATATATTCATAACTTTATCATTTTGCCACAAGGCTTCTCACATTCCTCCAATTTATTAAAAATCACTGGTATCATATATTCAAGCGTCGAAGTCCACACTTATTTGAAATTCTTTGAACAATTGATTGGGAGAGGTTTACTTTTTCTTAAGAGGAACGGCTGCGCGGCCTGTTTCATACATAACTTCATTTTGGATTTAAGGTCGAAATGCTCACCTAAACCTAATGATATATTTTATTTTTCATCAAATAGTATAATAAATATCTAGCACGGATTAGAAGTAATTTTTTTAATTTTGTTTTACATTATGAAATATGGGCCATTAAAGGAATTGATTCTTCGCGATTTTAGAGGCACCTCTAACAATTATTTGGGGGCTAACGGTGATTTAAAAAAAAGTGTTAACCCATCTGCTTTGAAAATATAATGAATAAAAAATAAAAAAAATTAAAAAATAAATTAATTAATTAATTTGCCGTACATTATTTAAAATATCTGTATAGATCACACTTTTAATAGTAATTTTTCTGTTCAATGATCGCTATGGATTAATTAGTAAATTACACAAAACAGTAATAAAAAAAAGTCTTTATTAATATTTAAATAATTTAATTTGACATACTTTACAATACAGATAATATAAAATCACATCAATTTATAATCCGGATGCATTTTTTGTTGACAAGTTTTATTTAGTATATGACGAAATAGTCGTAATCCCGGATCCAGTAGATCCATGATCCATGTTTGGTGACGAGATCTGAATAGCAAGGCACTTTAAACCTTCCTCTCCTCAATTTTAATAAAACCTTCATATGTAATTCATTACTACTATACACTAAATTTAAAAAAAAATGCATATCATAATTTAATCTTGTACACTCTAAACTTTTATACTTTATACTTGTAACTGTTACATCTCATATGTAATTCATTTTTACTCTCCACTAAATTAAAAAAAATGCATATTATACTTTAATCTTTCATTTTTTATACTTTTATACTTTATATTTTAAACATGTACATCTCATATGTAATTCATTTTTTCCCTACAGTAAATTTATAAAAGGCATATCATACTTTAAACTGTTATACTTTATACTTTTATATCACATATGTAATTCATTATTACTCTACAATACAGTACATTAAATAAAATAAAAAAATGCAACATTTTTCTTCTTAAATTTACTTTATGGATTCTTGTATATTCTCTCATGTAAATGTATATTAATATGAACTAAACTTATCAATTTGACTGTCCTAAAACGGGATTTGCTCCTAGTTGAACAGTCAAAGCCTTCTTAAATATTTCTGTAAAATAATGTGTGTTTCAAATAAATATTATTATTATTATTATCCATATATTATGTCGTGAAGAATCAAAAATTCAAAGTGCATTATTTCAGGTTGATGTACTTTGACGTACGGTAGTATAGGTATGGGTCTGCGAACTGACAGGAAAGCCTTTCACCATGCTTTCATCGAGCCTTTCTTCCTTTTCAATAGGCTTTCAGTGGAATCCTTTGAGGCTTTCACCACGCTGCTGTCGTCCTTAATGCTGCACTGTTTGAACTTCTTCAAGCAGGACAGCAAGTCTTCCTCGTATTTCATTTTCCAGTCCGCGTACTCCTTCTGGCTCTCCGACTTGGATTGAGGGACATAGGCGTCCGGATCCTGGCTGTCTGCTTCGTGGTTATTGTTGTACTTTGTTGTTGTTTCCGTTTCGCAAGGAAACTTCTTCTCTGAGGCGGTGGGCTGCATCTGCGTGAAGCTCGGATTCTGATGGAAAAGAAAGGGATTCTTTAGTTTCATTATTGAAAGACTGGTTAATCGGTTGAGTAGTTAGTTCAACACTATGTGTTCGGACTACGTTGTCGCGAGTTCAATCCTCCGCTAGCTAAGTCCTACATAATAAAGGTTAGCTATTTTATAAAGCTCCATTTTTTAAAAATATCATCATCGCATAAGCAAAATTTTCCACTTATAACGATGCTAGTAGGAGGAATTAATATATTTTACTAGCTGATGTGAACCCGGCTTTGCTCGGGATTATCAATGATTTGGAATAAGGTTTTGAGATTGTGAATTCCGGTTAAATGTTAGGGTTAGGAATGTTAGGGTTAAAGTAATTTTATTGTTAAGAATTAATATTGTTATAACTACCCCTACAGCTATCCCTACCCCTTTCGCCACATCATTCATTCAATATCCTTTATCAGCCTTTATAAATCTCGTAAACATATTCCTCAAATAAACAAACTCATCCAAGTATTCATAATTTCTCCTTTTTTTGTAAATAAAATATAACCCTTTGCTCCCTCCGGTGACCTGGAGGTCAACTTAAAGTATACCACATTGTAACCGTTAAAAATCTTTATTTTACTGTCTTTAATTCGATTCCGTAACCCATAACAGCGCTGAGATAATGCGTAACAGTGAAACAAACAAACATGTATTTATCCTCGAAATTTACATATGAAAGTGTATAAGTAAAATATAAATACATACTCCTATGACTTTTTTACGTGAAATGACGTACAAATAATAGCTCCTGGCATATAGGCAAAGCCAATCACATAATTCAGTAAAGAATATTCAAATGTACCCGATTGTGTATCAATATTGTTCTACATTAAATTAAGTACGATGATATATTACATTAATTTATGACATGCCAAACGGTTTCGTCACAATAACACTCAATACAGATACACATTCTATATTTACTCTATATATATTGCTTTAGTTCCGAATCCGGTTGAAGTTACGGTAAACGAAAGAATGTGTGATGTGTATTGCCTATATGCCAGGAGCAAAATTTGTCAAATTATTTAACCGAAGGAAATTAAATATGTTTACTCGTACATATTATTTACAGGGAATGTTTTTAGTATTTCAATACACAAAAAGCAAAAGACGATGAAAAATAGAATAAATTTCCTGTGGTACTCAGATCTGGTCACCAAACACAAAGCAAATAATGTTTCAAGTAACGCTTCGATTCTGAATGGTGGTCTTTCACCAAGGCGATACTGAGAGTATCACTATGGATCGTTTTATCTACCACTCTGTAAGCCTCTGTATATTGAAAGATTATGCTTACCATTTTGTTTAATTTAGGGGCGGAAGTCAGGTAGCCAAACTGGTCTATTTGTAACAAAACAATAAATATATTAATTTGATTGATTTTTTAGTCTTCCACATTAAGATCGGTGTATCACAATGATATGCGTGATAGCTATTTCGCTACACACATTTTACTTTCATACAGATTAAAAAACTGGTAAATATTATTAGAACAAACACATTCGCAAAAAATTCCGTTTTTGTAATAAATTATACCGATAGTTTTGTTAGTAACAATAACCGTGCTGACTGTACGGTGGCAGAATGGTAATGACTGGAAGGGCTGTAGATTTCCGGATTTAAAGAATTTTTAATTAGTGATCAGGAGCGACTCAGAAAGGGGGGTCGGGAGGGGTTTGTCTATTTGAATCAATGGGGATTAATGATTGTTTACCGGGAATTTTGGTCGCCTATGATTTTTCCAGGTTGAGTTTTGGTACAATATTACAGCTGTAATTTTGGGTTTTTTTTCACAAACATGACATATTGTCTAATGTTATCGGCCTTCCATACCACCTTTTATAGGGGTAAGGCCCTCGACTGCGCATACGAAGGTCGCGGATTCGAATCCCGGCGTGCGCAAGTAAATTTTATTCAATTAATTTGTGATGTTTAACAATTAATTCATTTAAAATAATACATATATATATATATACTATAAATACTATATATACTATAAATATACTATATATGTATTATTTTAAATGAATTAATTGTTAAACATCACAAATTAAATGAATAAAATTTATATATATATATATATAGTATATTTGCGCACGTTCCAGAGTGGAAGATACTCTCAGTATCGCCCTGGTGAAAGACCAAAATTCAGAATTAATAATAAATAATAAAAAGTTTGGCCGTGTTTGGTGACCAGATCTGAATAGCCAGGTATTTCCTCACCTTCCTCATCCCTTCTCTTTCCCCTCCCGACTAAGGTCAGCCTCATAATATTTCCCAATTGGGGTTGCCATAGTTTCACGGGCTCAAGACGGTTGTGAGCAGTTGGGACTCTTGTGCGTTATTCAAATAAATTTAGCTACCAAATTCTTATAAAAGTGTTGCGCAGTCGACAACCATACATATTATCGATTTTAGACAAAAAAAAACTTTTGTAAACATGAAGGGGAGACTGCAATAGTGTCTCCAGCATGGAGAATGTGAAACCTGAGAACTTTCTCATCTTCTCGGTTTTCTACCAATCATCTTGTTTTAGCAAATATGATGCCTGTAGATGAAGTGCACATTCCACATATTAGATATTCCAGATATGGAGATATGCAGTGCCGAGTAATATAATTTCGAATCCTTTTCTATTTTTTTTTATTTATGGTACGAAATAATTGAATGTGTATGTAAAATTTTATAATATTTAATGATTTGTTGTGAAATTAAAAATATATGTACATGAAACTATTTCTTCATTCATCAACATTTATAAATAAAATAACAAAAAGTAATCCAGCTTTGAAAATTTCAAAACTCAGCACATGTAGGATTGAGCAGAACCACGCTGGGTCTGTGGCTTGACTGGAAGATAGCATCATTTTTTTTTGATTTTACGGATTCTTTCGTAATCCTCTAACTAGCTGGGGCTTATACAAATACCCCTCATGTGTTCTGGCTAACTAGTACTCCGGCCACTTTGGCCTTATTACTATTACCATCTGATGGTTTCATTTAAATTGACTGAATTTATTAATTACATTTCATGACTTTTTTAGGGAAAAGATCTTAACTGGATAAAAAACCCTAAACAAAACTGGGAAAGACAAACATTTAGTTCTGAACTATTTACTGTTGTTTACTTTTAATTTTACTGAAGTTAAATATTTCATTTTTAATACTTTACATTTCAGGTATTTCAATACTTTACATTTCATTGTATTTCATCTATTTCATTTTTTCCCGTGTTAGTCTTCTTCTTCTTTGGTGAGTCCTCGTCTTCTAGTCCGGATGTGTGGAATTGCTCCGGACCCAAGCCGGGGGTGGCCGAACGCGGGTATCCGTGTGATCCGTGTGGAGGGTAAGCGGGTGGAGGGTAACCGCGTGGAGGGTAACCGCGTGGATACCCGCGCTGGGGGTGTCCGTATTGATGACGGTGGTGCCCATATCGGTGGTGCCCGCGCGTGGGTCGGGGCCGGGGGGCGCGTCTGGATCGGGGGGCGCGTCGGAGTCCGTGTCGTCTTCGGTGTCGGAGTCCTCGTGGAGCTCCAGAATAATGTGTTTCGGCATCCTGTGCTTGTAGCGGAACGGGAGATCGTCAGGTGAATTGTATGCGCCCAGCTCTTTCACAAGTGGATTTTCGGGATTTAGGGTGTTGTAAAATCTCGTCGTCAGTTGGTGAGAGTATTCTTCGAGTGTGGGAATTTCCTGTTGTTCGTGTAGGATCTTGAGGTTTGTGTACATAGGTGTATTGTACGTAATCTTTATACATTTGTTCTGAAGAGTTTGAATTTTCTTGTATGTAGATTTGGATATGTTACTCCACACTGGAATGGAATAAGTTAGAACTGGGCGGATTTGACTCTGGTATAGTAAGAGTTTTTTCTTCTCAGCTAGTGGGCTTCTCCGATTGAAGATGGGGCTGATTGCTCCTATAGCTTGCTGCGCTTTGTTTCTGGCGTTTTCGATGTGGCTTTTCCAGTTTAGGCGGCTGTCCATGGTGAGGCCTAGGTATTTCACTTCGGGTTTCCAATCTAGTTGAGTTCCGCTCATGGTGATTTTCTCGTTCGGTGTCTTGTTTTTCAGCCTACGTGTGAAGGTGATGGCTTCGGTTTTGGCCTCGTTGAGTTTGAGGCGCCATTTTTTGTAGTAGTCTCCGATGGTGTTGAGACCCTCTTGTAGGTATTTCACGGCCAGTCTGGGCGATACTGATGACGCGTACAGGCCCATGTCATCGGCGTACGTGGCTTTCTTGCACCGGTTGAGAGGGGGAACATCGTAGGTGTATAGATTGAAGAGATGGGGCCCGAGTAGACTTCCTTGCGGCACGCCCTTGGGTACTTCTCGTGATGTTGATGTGGTCTCCCTCACTTTGACGTTGAAGGTTCGGTTCTTCAGATAGGCTTGAATTATTCGGATGATGTACGTAGGTGTTTTCGTGATGTACAATTTGTGAATCAGCCCGTCCATCCATACTGTGTCGAAAGCTTTTTCGAGGTCTAGTAGAGCCATGGTGGTGTATTGGTTCACGTTGAAAGCTCTCGAAATGTGCTCCGTGACGCGCGTGAGCTGGTGGACTGTCGAATGTTTCTTTCTGAAACCGAACTGTTCGTCAGGTAGAGTCTTGTTGTTGACGTGGTGGGGGAGGTACCGGTTGAGGATGACTTGCTCGAGTACCTTGCTGAGCGTAGGCAGCAAGCTGATGGGGCGGTATGAAGTCGGATTCGATCGATCTTTTTTCGCTTTGTGGAAAGGTAGGACGCAGGCGTTTTTCCATGAGGCGGGAAAATGGCCCAGCAGTAGGCAGGCGTTGAAGATCTTCGTCAGGTAGGTGATAGCTCTCTGCGGAAGGTGTTTGAGGAGCGTGTTGGTGATTTGGTCTTCCCCGGTGCCTTGTTTGGTTTGAGGTACCTGATGATGTGGGCCACTTCTTTCGGTGAAGCGAGCCTGATGTCGTCCACGTCGGTTTGGGGAAGCAAATGTAGCTCTGCTAGTGTGCTGTCTACCATGCTGGTTACTGCCGGGTCGCTCATGCCGTTCGTTGTAGCGTAAGCTTTCTCGAATCCGTCGGCCAAGGTGTTGGATTTTTCTTCATCCGAGAGTGCCAGGTTCGAGGAGTTGATCTGTTTGAGGGGCGGGATGCTGTTATCTTGATAGCGCAGGGCCTTTGCCATTTTCCAGAGTGAGTTGTCCTGGGTAGTGAGAGACGTGATTTTTTCTGACCACAGAGTATTTTTCAACTTCGCGATCTCTTCCTTGATTTCTCTGCCGAGAGCGTTGACGGCTACTTTGAAGCAGGTTTCTCGGGTGTTCTGGTGGATTCGGCGAAGTCTATTTTTTTCGGTGATCAGAAGTTTGATGTACGGTGTGAGCTTCACGGTGAAGGGTTGGATTTTCTTCACGGGGATGCACTTATCGCGGGCTGTTTGGATGTTTTCCGTCAGCGAGTTGACCGCTTCGTCGATGCGCGCCGGCGTAGTGAGAGTCTCAGATGTTAGGTAGATTTGCTCGTTGATCCCCTCCTTGAAGTTTTTCCAATCGGCTTTTCGGAGATCGAGTTGAGTTCTGGTTTTTCTCGTGATGTTGCCGCCGATTGTGAAGCTCACCGGAAAATGGTCGGATGATAGTTTGTCTAGTGTCATCAGTGGAGATATGTGTGGTATGCTTTTCACCAGCGCGATATCGAGAGTGCTCGGGTATTTCATCCTCGGGTTGTATAGGGTCGGCTTGTCCGGTGCGAGCACTACGTAGTCGTGATTCTCGAGGTGTTTAAAGAGAATATTTCCGTTTTTATTGGATCTGAAGTTATTCCAATGTCGGTGTTTGGAGTTTAGATCGCCTCCTACGAGTACTCTTGTACCTAGCGCGAGTAATTTGTTGAGGTCGCCTCTCGTGATATTCGCTGAGTTCGACGGGCAGTATGCCGAGATGATTGTAGTCGGTAGGTGGTTTATCTCGACTCTGATGACAGTAGCTTCCATGTTTTCCATAGCAGGTGTTGGTAGTCTCGTTATCTGGAGTCCTTGGCGTGTGAGGATGGCTGTTCCGCCCGCTGCGCGTGCCCTTCTGTCCTCAGGTAGTGGTCTGTCGTTTCTGTAGACGTCGTAGCCTGGCACTCTGAGTCTGGTTTTTTCGGGGAGATGAGTTTCGCTGAGAAGAATGATGTCGATCTCGAGACTGTTGGTCAGGTCTAGCAGCTCGTCGGTTTTGTTCTGGATGCTGCGTGCGTTCCACATGAGTATCTTCAGCACGGATGCGTCCTTATCCATTGATGGTGTCGTTGAGGAGCTCCATGAGGATAATCAGCTTCTCTGCTTTTGATTTGCAGGAAGCCAGTCTGCTGCGCACTCGGATGAGGCCGTGCAGCAGAGCCATGATGTCATCATCATCGCTGTTGGTGGTCGGTTCCGGTTCGGGTCGGTGGCGTGGTTCGGCCGGTGGAGGAGGCGGGGTGGAGCCGCTGGTGACGTTGGCCCAGGATCGCCGGTCGTCAGCTCTGACGGTGGGTGGTGGGGGTCGTGCCTCTGTTGCCCTGTTCAGGGGCGTGGTGTGGCGCGTCGTCGATCTGCGCTGGAGGGCAGAAACGTACTGTACCCTCTTGGGGCACTCTCGGTAGTTGGCCGGGTGTGGGCCTCCGCAGTTGCAGCACGCGGCGGGCTCGTCCCTGGTCTTCTTGGGGCACTCGGATGAAGCGTGCTCCAGCAGGCATTTGACACAGCGTGCCATGTGGGAGCAGTTGCTCGACCCGTGGCCGAACCCCTGGCATCGGTAGCACTGGGTGCCGTGCTGCAGGTGCTTGCTGCGGTACTTTTGCAGCCTGATCCTGCAGTGGCACAGGTATAGGACGGAGGTCCTTAGTCTCCCCATATCCACTTCCTTGTTGAAGTGGGCCAGGAAGAGCGGGTACTCGGAGGATGTTGTCGTCATCCTGACGACCTTGGTGGCGGGGAAGCCCTGGCTCTCGAGGTCTTCCATGATGTGTTCGATCTCCACATCGGGCAGGCCTTTGATGACCGTCTTCTTGGTCTTGTCGGCTTCCGACGTAAAGGTGTGGAAGCTCGTGGCTTCCGCTCGTAGGCCGTTGGTGAGGGCTTGATGGTCTTTCATGGAGCGCACGAGGATGTTGGCCGTGCCGCCCCTGTTGTACCGAATGTTAAAGTCGTTTCCGGGTCCGAGGTGTGTCTTGATGTTCGCCGTTATCTGTTGGTGGGTCTTGGCGCCCAGGGTCATCACCACTGGGGGCACGCGGCTCCTCCTGGCGGGTTCACCTGTGGAGGGAGAAGTGTTATTAAAATTGGCACGTTTTGTGCGCGGCGCGCCGCCGCCCTCGCTCACCTCAGGTAGGCCGGTGAACCGGTTGTCACACCGGACAGTCGCGTTCTCGGCAGTTGGTGAATGGGGCCGCTTGATCGGGTTGGTCGGGTGGCGCCAGCCGTCGCTTAGTGGTAGGGGAGGGAAGGTTTCCATGGCCACCGCGGGCCTCGATGGGGGCTTGTAGGTGGAGGCCGGGCCTGGTGGGGGGCGGTGGGGGGCAGATGAGGGCCCCGCCGTGGGCTCCTGCTCGGATGCGGGCTGCGGCATTGCAGCTTCTGGGAGGGGAAAGGTGACAATAATGTGTCCGGTTTTGGTTCTTCTCCGGAACTGTCTGGCGTCGGCGTTAGGCAGGAGGCGATACAGAGCCGACTGCCTGTACCTAGCCTTCAGTGGGGGGCTAGATCGGGGGTTGATGGTGGGTGGTGCCAGTCTGTAACAAAAAGAGATCAATTAATTTTGTACTCTGTTTGCCTTAAAAAAGGCAGTTTTTACGGGCGAGGCCCGCAAGCCGGATGAAATTTTTGGGTCACCGAAATGACGCGAGACCGTGTTGCCAGCCCGGCAAGCCGGACGAAAAATGTTGGTCACCGAAA
>JAHDVE020002751.1:0-96726 GCA_022606495.2 Halesus radiatus
TTAAAGAAAAAAGAGAAAAAACTTACATTAACAATCATTTCACAAGGCCTTAAAAATAATAATGATAAAGATATAACTAAACAATGGGTTAAAATCCCTTATATGGGCGAAATATCAACAAAAATATCCAGAGTAACTAACAATGATAAACAAAAAACAGCCTTTTACAATGTAAATTCTCTAGGGAGAATTTTAATCAACAATAAAGACAAAAGAGAAAAACTTGAAAACTCGGGAGTTTACCAAGTGAACTGCGCGAATTGCCCGTCGGTTTATATAGGTCAAACCGGGAGGTCATTCAAAACCAGAATTAAAGAACACTTTACTAACTGGGTAAATGACAAAGGCGAATTGTCGAATGTAGCATCACACTTATTAGAAAATAAACACTCGTTTGATAAAGACAAAGACGTTAAAATCCTCCATACATGTAATAAAGGGCATAAACTCAATAAACTAGAATCTTTAGAAATTACTCGCTTAACTAATAAATTAGACCCTAACTTTGTTATGAATAAACAATTAGAATCTTTTGTTAAATCACCGCTGTTGTACCCATTGTAATTATCGTAATAATGTTGAAAGTAAATATGTATTTAGTTTATATAATGAAAATTCCTACTCCAATGCAAACACGTACCCCTTAAAAAGGAATTAAAAATTCCCACAAACCATAAATATAATAATGATTTGACAATAAAATTAGACCAGCACTAAGTCATATTACTTGTAAGGTTTTTCCCGGTGATTAGAATACTAGAATTACCAAAACGACCTAATAACAAATGTAATTAAGATAATTGAGTTAAACCCTTGCAGTCCACCCCCCCTCTTCCCCTCCCCCATATGTTGTGTATAAAAACCATAGATTTAGAATAATTTGTACCAGTCTGAAGATGGCTCTAACGAGCTGAAACCCGGTTACGGTCAAATAAAAATTATAGTGGAAAAAAGTTTTAAATTTGTTTTATTATAATATACTATAATGGAATTCCACCATGTATTAACAGTTTCAAAAATAGAAATATTAAAACAAATTTAAATGAACAATCAGATGACTGACAAAATATCCTCCTCCTACGAATCGCTTTCTTCCCTTCTTTGAGAAACGTTTTCAATGGATTCTTTCCAGAACACTTTCCAAATTCTTTCAATATAATTTGATCAGAATCTTTGGATTCAGAACATGAAAATGGCATTTCTCGTAACGACGATGTTAAAACATTTCATTCAGAATATAGAAAAAATAATTTAGAGTGCGTAGGAGGACATAAATCGTGCATTCAGAACTAGGGAATGGTTCCTCCACTGAGTGTTTAAGAATGTGATTTTTTGAGGACAGTGTTCGTAACATGGGACTGGTTCCTCCTGGAGAGTTACACTTACAAGCGAATCTGACGGGAATTCGCATGTCGGAAAGCGAAATCCTACGAATTAAAGAACTACCATAAATAAGACAACGGTGGATGATTTTATTGGTGACAAAGGACTGATAGTCAAGAGGATAAATAAGAGGAAATAGAGAAGAGTATTGTTCCAAAATGGAAAGGAATATATGCGAAATGACGGTAAAACAAAACCGGAAAGGAAATTAAACCTCATCCGTGTATTGAGAAAAAAATGTCCGGAAAGTGTCATGAAATTACGGAAGAAAAATAAAAACAAATTTTCGAGCCCTACTGGCATTTGGATACCTAAAGACGAGGTTAAAGTTTGGACTAAGAGAAAGAGATCGAAGAACTCAACTCGTCGAAACAACACCTTCATTCATTTTATTAATGAAGTAGAAGGTCGCCTCCAAATATGGCATCAATTATTGTTGGAGACCTTGAATATAAGTCAGAATTTGGTCTTCGTACAGTTCAACCAAGGATGACTTAAGAGGTAAACATGTTCCTGCCAATAAAACTAATGAAAACCTGTTGAATTCAGCAAAGACTTACTTCCTCACACTACTGCAGAAAGGACTCTACTCGATGCGATAAGAATTTATGGTAGAAACTTTAATCACTTCTACAATTTCTACAAGAGTAATTTATTGTGAAAATATTTAATTCGGAGTTTAATGTAGAATTCCATATCCCAAGAAAAGTACAAATGTATGAATTGTATAAGTTTTCAAAATAATCCGGGAGATCACACTCGAATTGAAGAGATTTGATTTAAACGGAAAGGAGGATTGCAAATAATAGATTCAATTCACACCAATTGATTCATTCCCAAAATAAAAACAAACTCTGTGTGAGTTTTGATCTGCAAAACGTGCTGAATACACCTCGTGGCGAAAGCATGCTTTTAAATTATGCACACGAGTATTCTGTGTTCAATTTCACCTTCCACGAAAATAGTACTAGGGGAGGATTTTGAAAATAAACACTCAAGTTGAATATTTAAATTTGGTGACAGCAAGTAACCTCACAGATGTTCTCCCCGCTCTAAATCACATCTGAATGTGGGAGATATCGATGTTGTACAAATAGGACCGTTAAATGTCTAAAAGCTGCCTGTCGGAATAGTCCGCTTATCTGAATAGGGAATCAAATAGATACCTGTAACATTCGTTTATAGCTGTGACATTCTGACAATATATTTCAAGTGTTCCTTATAATATTCAGTATTTTCACTGTAATTCTATGCATTTTTTTTATATGAATACCGCACAAGAGTCCCAACTGCTCCCAACCGTCTGGATCCAGTGAGACTATGGGATTCCCAATTGGGGAATGTTGTGAGGCTGAAGGTATTGGGGAGGGGAAGGAGAAGGGGAAGAGGGAGGCGGGGAAAATACCTGGCTATTCAGATCTGGTCACCAAACACGGCTAAAAGCCATTTCAAGCAACGTTTCAATTCTGAATGGTGGTCTTTCACCAGGCCGATACTGAGAGTATGTTCCACTCTGGAGCGTGCGCAAATATACCATATATTATTTTTACTTAATTAATTGTGAAACAACACAAATTAATTAAATAAAATTTACTTGCGCACGCCGGGATTTGAACCCGCGACCTTCGGATTCGTAGTCGAGAGCCTTACCCCTCGACCATGGAGGCCGTCATTACACACCCACTGCTAGTTTTCTTATGTTTTAAAAATACGTGTTTTGATTAATTAGATTAAGTACCTTAGTAGTTTTTTACCTTTGTGATTTGATGGTTCGATGAAGAAGTACAGTTTTATGAAAATAATTTAAAAACATTTCTTAATTTATTCCCCTCAAGAATAGAGATATTCCTATTTGGATGTATTTTTGTTATTTGCTATATTATGTTTAAGACCTTTTACTTGAATAAATTATTCTATGATTCACCTTTTCCGTCTTTTTACCTGCATTTTAAAAGTATGAAACACCCACTTACAGCTTTTTGCCGGAATAAGATTGAGATCAATGTTGACTAAAGCGCCATGTATCTCGAAAACCAAACAAGTAAAAACAATTGTGTCATTATTTTATATTAGCCAGAAAAATAAGCCTTTCAGTAAACTTATTTTTGTCGATATGCATCCAGGCACTGAAGACTTTATTGTAAAAAAATAACTCTAAAGTGATCTGGTGTAAAGTTACGGAAATGCCGCTTCAGTCCTTTTGCCTTTCCAGCGTCGGTATGTTGTGCATAATTATCAGACTTCCCTCATTGCTGAGAATCGTGACCCCCACTCCAATCTCCCCAGCGTACAATTCTCCTCCACTCCTCGTGATCCTGCGTTGCGTGGAGAGCCAAGGACGTCGAGCCTGTGCTGCGTGGAGAGCCAAGGACATCAATCCTGCGCTGCGTGGAGAGCCATGGATATCGATCGTGCGCTGCGTGGAGAGCCAAGGATATCGATCGTGCGCTGCGTGGAGAGCCACGTACATCTATCCTGCATTGCGTGGAGAGCCAATGACATTAATCCTGCGCTGCACGGAGAGCCAAGGACATCAATCCTGCGCTGCATGGAGAGCCAAGGACATCGACGTTATTATCAGACATGATTCTTTATTTACTTTGTTCCTGATTCCGCCAAGAAACTACATATTTATTGCCGGTACCTACTTACCAGCCATCTGACAGGCGATTATTCAAATCGTTCGTAAAAACATATAAAAAAGAAACAAGAATATCAACAAGATTATAAAAAGCTAAAATCGCCCTTAAAATTTGATTCTTTTCTCGTGTCCCGGTTGTGTAACATCACAACTAACTTCTCCTCGCTTCAAGTATCGGGTTAAAATAATAAGTAATTATAATCACTATCCAGTTTAATAAGATGCAAGATCTGTGATCTACAATCATAATATTGATAAATGTATAAATAAACCACTGCCACTGCCAGTAATCTTCGGTGAGATCATTTGGTAATTTATTTCAACTGCACAACACAAATATTAACAGAAACCCCAACATTTTACTTTGAAATTTCCTATAGTATAATAATCAGAAATAAATAGTTAATTATTAATAGTAAGTATTGGTAACAATTTAGGAGGGGTTTAGCCATATTTGGTGACCAGGTCTGAATAGTCTACTTCCCCGCCTTCCTCTTTCTCATCTACTTCCCCTTCTCACTACCTCCAGCCTCACAAAATATCCCGATTCGGGATGCCATAGTCTCACTGGCTCCAGACGATTGGAGCTTTTCGTTTTCAATCAGTTGAATCTTAATAATAAAAAGAAATATCAAATACTCGAAGAACTTAATACTAATATTATTAAATTTGACCACTTCAAATATAACAAAAAACTACTTTTGCTTTCGATCTACATATCCTTGAAATCGGTGACCACATCACTCAATACGCCGTGTCTTGGCCATCTCATCCATTTCAAGACTATAAACTAGATTATAGGTATGGTGTAGAATTTGCTTTAAACCAGAGCGTCAGCAGAGTTTCCTTGAAGTTGTGTGTCGCTTTTTGTAGTGCGTATATGGGAAAGGTAAGTTTCGAATTTGGTCTTCCGTATTTTTGTTTTAAGTTTTTTTGAGAATAGCAATGGAGGGTTAACGAAAAAGCCCTGGGGATATTTTTATGTTCCTTCCCGAACATAGACTTATTGACAGCTGAGATTTTAGTTCCCTTGCCTCAATAGTTTTTTAAAACGGACATAATGCAGTATTTCAGTTATTTGTCACTTATTCAATGCAGTATTTCAATTATTTGCTTATCTTTTGACAACATTTGTAACGTTACGGTCTGACATTTAAGGATAGACAAAAATTGAGGGCGCTGTTGTCGTTCACAAGTTTTTAAATAGTAACCTGAATATGCCTCATTGGCACAATGGTCCAAGTGAATAATTTGTATTTTTTAATTTAAAATGATGCCACAAAGTGAATTTACAGTTATTGAAGATGTATATTTTTACTTTATACAAACGGTGTTCATAAATGTGAATAGAAAGATGAAATGAGGAAAATATTAAATAAATACGTAATTTTTAGTATTTTAAAAAATATTTATGAAAAAAACAAATGTTATTAAGAGAAGGAGTAAGTAAGAGTGCACACTAAGTAAAGAGTCCCACCAGAACACCGGGGTCCAGGGTCCAGGGGGCACTGATTAAGCTAGAATTTGGAGCATATGCTCTAAGGATGAGAAGGAGGATGGAATTTAATTAGGCGGTATACATGGAAACCTAGAGCCAATATGGGAATGTAGGATAGATAGGATAGGAATGAAGGAATGGATTGAACGTTGATTTTAATTTCTTGCTTTTTGCTTGTTTTTATTTCCCGCTTGTTCTTGTTTCAGTTAATAGCTTCCCGCATTTATGTTGTTGTTTTTTCTTCTCGCCACTTCTCGCTTTTTCTTCTTGCTTCTGGGGGACCAGGGGGGACTGATAAAGATACTGATAATTTATAGAAACTTCTAAAATATTTATAACCCAAAAACATTTAGTTACTAAGAGAAAGGGTAAGTGAGATACGAAGTTACCGATGAAAATTCTGATAATTTGCAGAAATTAAAAATATATTTACAATAAAAAAAATGTTTATTTAAAAAGTTGTTTTTGTTTCCCGCTTCATTATGTTTCAGTTTCTACCTTTCCGCTCCCTGCATTTATGTTTTGGTTTTTTCTTCTCGCTTTTTCTTCTTGCTTCTCATTTTCAGCTTCCGGATGTTTCATGCTTCCCGCTACCGTTTTTCCGCTTCCAGCTCAAAAAAAATATTAGCGATCTAAATAATAATTAAAAAAAAACAACAACATTTGACTTGAGTCGTTATTCTTCTGGACGTTTTTTGTTTACAACAAACTGTCAAATGAAGCCTAACCTCAAATCCGAATGCAAATTGCAATTGTTTAAAAATCAGCATAAATCAACAAAAATATTATTTAAATACGTACGAAATTGACGAAATTTGTCAACAGACCATTTTAACTGACCAGTCATTTCAGCAGTGGGTTTGTAAAGGTCTTCAAAGTTACACAAGTGTCTTAGCGTGAAATTCAGTTACACAGCGCCTGAATACACAGTAATTAACCTCCCTTATAGCAAACGGTAATAATAGATTATTCTTAGACGAATTATAATGACATTGATGTTAAGGTAGTTTTTGAAAAATTACAATGAAATATCAAAGACATTGGTGTTGCCATAGAAATGACATGCTTAGTTCCAAATGTATTATTTGTCAAGAATATTCTACCAAGCTGTAACTTACTTCTCGTATGTGTATTATACATGTGTACATTTATACATATAGACGTTTTTGGTTCATTTGTAGGAAAACTTTGCCTGAATAAAATATCTTGTGAAACTGCACAATAAAGGCCCCAATACGGGTACAGCACACAGTGTTGCCGGAAATACTCGTTATTATTGTTGTAAAATTATTATTTTAAATGAATACATAAATAAGCAATATAAAACTAACATATTATGGATTTTTACAACAAAATTGTAAGTTGCGATATTGTGAATTATTGGACAAAACCGAAAACCTGCAAGGGCAAAATTGAGTTACATTATTATAGGTCTGAAACAATAGTTATGGCTTATTACGAATCAGGACAGCCTAAACACGTCCCGAGACCATCTCCACTTATTATGTTTTTTTTCTGTTCTGAGAAAATAAGTTTTATGATATGAAAGTGAATCTTGAACAACTTCATAAAAAATCGAATGTTCTTTATAAATGTCTTTTCCTGTTTCCCGTCAGCTCTATCCAATATCATTTAAATGTATGGGTGTGTTGAACACGATAGGAATGTGTAAGTACAGAAGTTTGTTTCGATATTTGTACCAATGAAATTGACATGCTTGGTGTGTGGGTGTGGATAGGGGCGGTTACTTTAGCGTAAGCGTGAGCATCCAGTAGTATAGGTTATATAACAGGCGACAAAGGAATTCGCTGAATTCCATACTAAAAATGAATAAAAGCATATCTCTCTATATTATATGATTTGAGGGTATAATAAATAAATATTTTAAAATTAAAATATTAATACGTTTTCATATAAAATAACCACTAAGTGGTTTGACATATTAAAATAAATAAAGCAATATCTTTGTATAAGGCCACGGAGTTAATTCATGTTTTATGACGGACCGGTTTCGCTTAGCCTAGAAACCTAACGGTCATAAAAATTAAAAAAAAAAACTCTACTCCAAAGAAACATGTTTTCTTACGGTTTAAGTGTTTGTTGATCCTTATAATCATGTACTGTTAATTTGTTGAACTTTTTGTTTATAATTTTCTATGGAACTAATTTTACAGTCCTGGCAGTAGTGCAGCATATAGTATGCGTATTATATAACTAAAATACATAATAAATGTTTTTGTGTCACGGTAGGGGGAAGGTGGTGATAAAAGTGCCTCATTCATTTAATCAGCCTAGTTTCATGGTAACGGAATGGAAAATTATTATGCCCAAGTTCATCATATAAATACTGCATCAATATTTTGCTGAAATCTCACTAAATGGCTAATAGAATAAGGAAACTGTTGGCTATATAAAAACTCTTTTTTTCCGTACATAAAAAATGTTACCATAATTTCAAACGTATGCAGGCATTTTGACCAAAGTTTGTACATGATTGAAAATATAATTTTTAGTGAAACTAAGAGTTGATTAACTAATTTATGTAGTCAGATGATTTCCCATTCTATTAGTGGGTTAGTCAAAGCAATATTTGATCAAAGAGTTGATTAATACAGGGTTTATATACGTTTTATTATGAACTTGGCATGATAATTTTCCAATCCGTTACAATTAATAATTTAAAAACATATACAAACCTTGGCGAATGTTCATTTATGCCGTATCACTAATAAACGTGATGCCGCTGTTCCAGACGCTTCGTGGTCCGGTACATATACTTCGTAACTTAACGTACTTACATAAGCTTCGGTAGTGGGCCCGGTTCGGGTAGCCCCGAGAATATAGTCCCGTTGTAAGGGATATAGATTCTGTGCGGACTACTTTTGTCAATTGGTGAACTCTGCTAGGTCGGATATCAAATGACGGGAGAAGGCGATATACAGGATGTAGCAAAGTCAAATAATATTTACAAAGTATAGCAGGCAGGAAGCTGTGAGTCGGAGCGGAGAGTCGTGAGAGAGGTCGAGCGGGAGATGATACGAGAGTCGAAACAAAAGTGGTTTGCAAATGATCGCCAACCAGTATTTATACCTAAAATCCGAGCTGTGAACAGCTCGACGATGTCGGGCGATTCAGTTTTGTTTGTCGCGTGTTCAAGCCATTGCGATCTCGTCAATGGGTGACACAAATATTTATGAGATGCCTCTCTACACGTTCTATCTTCTGACCCAAATTACTTCCTTCCAGCACGTTTATTTAGATATAAATTACATAAAGGGATCATCGGGTCCCCGGCCCACACATGTTCCGGGAATCTCTAATACAATTCTTAACTCTAAACATTCATTATGTTATTATTACTAATTATGCTAAAAGGAGCCCGGCCTATCTCTCAATATCATTTATTTTTCTATATATTTTTCCGAACTCCCGTAATATAAATCTGAACAAAAACAAACATACAATGGTAATATTATTAAACGTGGAAGGCAGTCGCACAATTGGGGACCGGGATACGGTAAAGTAGGGGACGTAAGAATTAAATCCCCGTACTGCCCCTCTCCCAAGCCATTGTACAATTTACACTCTTGCATTGAGAAAATAGAAGACGATAACTACCATTTATAAAACTTCATCGTTTTTTATTTCCCTAACGATCTCGTCCGATACAGCCGCGTTAAAATAAACACATTATTTACAGGCAGAAAATATATAATACTTACCGGGCAGGTCTCTTTAGATTTACACTGTTTATGAGATAACTGTATATACAGTTGTGCACGCAAGGGACATAGCATGGGAAACACTGTGTTACTAACTAATTAAGATTTACTATTATTTATAGATAACGCACGACGGAACTCGCAGGAATGTTGAAATTAAGGATATGAAAGTCTGAAAAGGTACGTTTTTAGTTTGAACAGAAATTCTGTTGGGCCTGAAATGCATCTTAGTTCAGATGGGAGTTTATTCCAAGCCTTAGGCCTTGATACTACAGAAGCGCCATCTCATAACTTAGTACTCGGCTTGCGCTTAGGTTATGTCCTCCCGATAGCCGATAATGAAGCAGATAAGTGTCGACTGCCTTAAAACAGTGTTTTCCGATACACATAGTTTGAAAATGTAAGATGGGGCCATTTCAGTAATGGATTTTTTTTACAAATCCAGACAGGACGCCTTGAGGAATATAATTTCCGTCAAGGCCTATATCATCTTGGGGGATGTTGCGTGAAGGGCCTTTTAGTGGACAGGAAGGAGTGAACCTGGGTCTTGAAGATATCCATGTTGTAAGAGGAAGGAAATACAAAGGACAGCAGATCATTCCACAGCCGAGCTGATGAACGCAAGAACGAGTCGTAGAAGCAATCAGTTCTCATGTGACAAATGTCAACCGTGAGCAAATATTAGGAGCGCGTTTGGCTTGTTTCCCGACTGTACACCGGTGCCGAAGGGATCGATGACGCTAATTCCTCACGGCATCTTCCAATAAAATACCGGTAGAACAAGGACGGCATTCTCACGTAACGTCTTTACTCCAAATATTGCAATCCATTTGTTAAGATAGGCCGATCTATCAAACGGACCGCTCGTTTCTGCAGTCAAAGAGAAAAGGTCAGCAATCCACGTAAACAAAGATACGAGAAGTTCGTGAGAAGGCAGTTTGTCGACAAGTCCTTAGTGCCAAACCCTGTGTAAGGCCTTGGAAATGTCCAGTGAGATCGTTTGAATCTCACCGTGATGTTCCAGGCACCGCCCCAAACACGCGTCACATACGCGAGAAGATCACCACACGAGCAGTTCCACCGGAATCCGTATTGACGATCGTTAATAATTGGTTATTCTATTTCTGCAGCAAACCTATGCAATACCAGGGCAGGTATTCTGTCAGGCCCACTAACTTTATTAATGTCTGGCACCTGTAAGACGTGGAGTACATCCCGATGCCGGATCCTCAGCTTTTTCAAATAGAAACCGCAGTGAAGAACCGACGGCGGGTCCAGCTGATCAGTTTTTGGGCCTTTTCGGTGAAATTATTCGCTAGTAAACCGTCAGATATGGTAAGAGGTGGCAGACTAGATTTGGAGAAATTGCGAAATATGGAGCCCGCTAGCTAACAAATGGAGCGGTGAGCCTGGACGTCAGGAATCCTTGTAGGCTCCTGGTCCAGTTGCTACAATCCGAGGCAAAGGGCAAAGTATGTTGCAACCGAGTATGTTGAACGTGAGAACTTCAACCACTGTTCATTATGAACATTGAAGTATCCCAGAACTACAAACTCCGCCCAAGGGTAGCGGGGTAAGAGGTCATCAATAATCTCGCATAAATGTTTAAATAGCTAGGATGTGTCTTATTTGCTTAGGTTCGGTAAACAATATAGACATGCATAAAATCTTACCGCAGTGGCAAGACAGACGCGCTCCCACATTACGCCGAATCTGGAGTTTTCTAAACTCAACAGTCGCACTCAGATGAGGTCAGCTCGGCTACACATACAAAAACCACCTAATGGTGTGAATTTGCCCAGGCAGCCCAGAAGGGAGGCATCAGGAAGCTCAGCTATCTGTGTTTCGGAGAGGAATAGAAGGTTTGTACGTTGGGATTGGAGGTGGTAGTGAACAAAGATAAAATGTTTGACCTGGGACTTCTACTTCTCGTCGTTGTAATAAAACTGCTACTTATATTTTGTGTAATCATGGGAAATCAAGGGAAAGAATAGGCATATAGGGCGGGTAGGAAACCCACTGCAGTGCAAGGCGATGAGCCGGTAGAGTCAGGCTGGGAAGAGTGCCCAATGCGGTCCAAAAAATTCAAACGCTTCACATGAATGGTTATTCTTTACTGTGAGTTAGTGAGTACGCGACATAACAAATATTTCTTTTGTAAAGATATAATGGGAAAACAAATGAAAACATGTGAAGTATTTAAGATTGATTTTTATTACGAGTAAGAGTGTAAATTTTAGAAAATTAATTTACAATCGGAACGCGAGAAAGATTTTTCCACAGTATAGGAAAGGATGTGTAGTTGTAAGGATCTCTTCTGAGAACATGAAAAATTGCAGTTGCAAAACGAAAAAGGTTCTACTCCAGTATGGGTGAGCATGTGAAGTTTTAATGTTCGCCTTTTCTAAAATTTATATTTGAAGTCGGAACGCGAGAAAGGTTTTTAATCAGTATGGGTAAGCATGTGAAGTTGTAAAGATCTCTTCTGAGAAGATGAAAAATTGCAGTTGGAACGCGAGAAAGGTTTTTCTCCCGTATGAGTAAGCATGTGACGTTTTAAAGATCCCTTACGAGAAGATGAATATGTACAATCGGAACACGAGAAAGGTTTTACTCCAGTATGGGTAAGCATGTGAAGATTCAACGATCCCTTTTGAGAACCTGAATAGTCGCAGTCGGAACACGAGAAAGGTTTTTCTCCAGTATGAGTGCGCATGTGACATTTTAAATCTGCCTTTTGAGAACATGAGTAGTTACATTGAGAACACGAGAAAGGTTTATATCCAGTATGAGTAAGCATGTGACGTTTTAGAGATCCCTTTTCCGAATATGAATTGTTACAGTCGGAACACGAGAAAAGTTTTTCTCCCGTGTGGATAAGCATGTGACGTTTTAAAGTTCCCTTTTGCCAAAACGAAGAGTTACAGTCGGAACACGAGAAAGGTTTTTCTCCAGAATGAGTAAGAATGTGACGTTTTAAAGATTCCCTTTCCGAAAAAGAATAGTTGCAGTGGTTACACGAGAATGGTTTTTCACCAGTATGTGTAAGCATGTGACGTTTTAAATGTTGCTTTCGAGAAGATGAATGTGTGCAATCGGAACACGAGAAAGGTTTTACTCCAGTATGGGTAAGCATGTGAAGATTTAAGGATGCCTTTCGAGAACCTGAATATGCGCAGTCGGAACACGAGAAAGGTTTTTCTCCAGTATGAGTAAGCATGTGAAGATTTAAGGATCCTTTTTGAGAACACATATAGTTGCAGTCGGAACACGAGAAAGGTTTATATCCAGTATGAGTAAGCATGTGACGTTTTAAAGATCCTTTTTCCGAATATGAATTTTTGCAGTCGGAACACGAGAATGGTTTTTCTCCAGTATGAGTAAGCATGTGACGTTTTAAAGATCCGTTTCCCGAAAATGAATTGTTACAGTTGGAACACGAGAAAAGTTTTTCTCGCGTGTGGGTAAGCATGTGACGTTTTAAAGTTCCCTTTTCCGAAAACGAAGAGTTGCAGTCGGAACACGAGAAAGGTTTTACTCCAGTATGGGTAAGCATGTGAATATTTAAGGATCCCTTTCGAGAACATGAATAATCGCAGTGGGAACAAGAGAAAGATTTTTCTCGAGTATGGGTAAGCATGTGACGTTTCAAAGATCCCTTCTGAGAATATACACAGTTGCATTCAGAACAAGAGAAAGGTTTTATTCCAGTATGGGTGCGCATGTGACTTTTTAAAGATCCCTCAAGAGAAGATGAATGCTCGCAATCTGAAGATGAATAAGGTTTCTCTCCAAGATTCGACTTCAGGTCCGTTAATAAGTCTGAAAAGATGGTGGATAAAGTAAAATAATTAGGTAAATATATAATAAGGTAAATACCGGTAATATTTCTGTGTTTTCTAAAAAATATTGTTGTTTTTCAGAACAGTATAACTAAGCTCCCGCTGCTGCAGTAACTTAGGCTTAGCGGGAACAACTTTAAAGCGTATTAAAATAATACTGTACGAAATAATGTGGCATTTGAGTTCCGCAGTAGCAGAGAGAGACAACGATAGAAAACCATTGTAATAGAGAAGTTTCACTCGCTCTGCCCATTCCCAGAATAGCTACCGAGGTAGCCGCATGGCCTTTAAAATCTCCTGTATTCGTATACAATCACGAGTTATATAAGTAGAATACCGAGCATTCACTAATAATCCTTTCATTTCCATCATCACATCATCATATTTAATATTTATAATATTATACAATAAAAATTAAAAGATCTTTAGACTTGTCCTTCTTGAAAGATGACTTGAAAAGTTACAAATTAAAAATAAAACCGTTGCCATTAAATATACCACAGTGAAACAACGAAGAAGGGAATTAAAATTGAAGACTTTACAGTGGTTTTACTTCATAAAAATGACACGTGACAAACTCAATTTAACTTACTAGTTGGCTGATCACTCTCGGCATACTGCAAACATTCCTTCTTTACATCCGGGAGGTCGATTTCTATATCCGTATACGGCATTTCAACTCCGCCTTCTTCCTGGGACCCTGGTTCCGTCTTAATGGGAATACTCTGTGGGTTGGGAAGATCCATGGCACTGCTGTGATTGCGTTTTGTTATGTGGTGGTTATTGTTCTCAGCTTAAAAAAAAGTACACTTGAAAAAAAAAAGAATAATTAGATCATTTTGAGTAGCTATAAAGGAGCTTCGATAAGATCATCAGGAGGATCGAATGGATAAAATTAAAGCTCTGGCAGATATAGCGCACCAGGACTAATTTTTTTTTCACGAAAACGCGACACAAAATTAATCAATTTATCATTTATTATAAACTCGGCAATAAACGGGAACTTTAACCAATGAAACGACAGAAGGGAAACCGCTCAGTTAAGGACTAAACGAAGGAAACAATCGCAATGTTTGCTGAAACCTTTCGGACCCAAATTAAAACTGCCAGTGCTAGAAGATATTTAATGCTTGATAGTATTTGGTTGCGTTATTTGATATTTTTGGCGAACTTTTTCCATTCAATACATTAGAAGTTATTGCTAGTTTCATTTGAACAAACATTAGCTCTCAGGGGCGTGTTTCAGGTAAAATGAAGAAAAAATACTTCAAGTTTGTAATAAAAACACCGTTGAATTCATCATTCGAAAAAAATCCTGTCTTGATTAAACACAAAAACCACATTTCAAAATATAATTATCTATATCGCTTGAAAGGTAAATAAAATCCAATAATATTTTTTTTCATACAGATCCCCACATGGCGACCACATTGGGCCCCAAATGACAAATCTTGCTTAACACGATCATTATTTTCATAACATACCTACGATTTCATTCACATTTTCCGATATAGCCGATGCCGATATTGCCAGAAGGGAAACTATACTTTGGAATGGTACTAAGCCGTCAAAAAAAAACATTGGAAAAGGGTTCAAAAATATACACGAAATTCACAATACCAAACAGAAACACGCGTTCACAATCAGTAATAAACACAGTCCTGTCTGCCTTTAATCTTCTTAACAATATTGTATAGGCGTCTTGAAATAAACACGCAACATTTCCATAAAACAAATGTTACTATAGTTACGTAAACAATTACACTTTTATTTAAAGAGCGCAAAATTGTAGTAAAATCGTTACCATAAACAAGCCACATCCATTTTATCACCCCGTTTCCAAAGAAACTGGACCAAACAGAGAATCGTGTAAAACCGATAAAAGTACAGTTGACGTTGGTATAGTTTTACGTGGGTCGAACCAATTGTCTCATATTACATGAACTACAGGAACACTATGAACTAGGGGAATGTTCCCCTAAAGTAACAGCATTGGTTTATGAATTTAATGGGATAGAAGAAAAACACACGATCACGTCTATTATTGACATTGATAGTAAATGCAACACAAAATATGTTATAATGGTGAAATTTATTAAATAAAATCGGGATACCTCTTTCCCTCTGCGTAAGATATGATGAACAGTTAGTCGGTTGCTTGGTTTAACGTGTGACAGCGGTCGTAAATCAACAATGAATAAACTCATGTACTCCCATCTGTCACGTGTTAATCTCACAATTGGGTAGGTCAATATAATATGTTATATCGCGAATGCTGTGAAAACTGACCAACCAAGTGTTAAGCGATATACTCGTAGCGTCTTACTCATAATAGCAGCATAAATATTATACGGGAGCATGAGGTCGGAATAGTGAAAAACGTTACTCATAATCGCGGTGCGTTCGTATACGGCCGTATACGGGTTGTCACATTTATACCGACCGGCCCTCTAGTATGACATCGAAATAGCAGATTTTGTTGACGTTTTACCGCAAAGTTTGACAAATATCGATATATTAATTCTACTTTGAGCAAGGAAAATAAAAAAAGACGTGGTATTATTCAATTGCAAAATTGTCGGAGAGAGATTTAAAATCGAAATATCGATTTACCAAAACTAATATGAGACGCATTATCGATTTAGTAAGGCCGGAATTTGCATGTACATGGAAACAGATGGGCTTAATGACATTACAAATGTCGTTAGACGGGGTGGAAAAATATTAACCGATTTTTTGTGCCATAAGGAACTGTTTACATTAGTAACTGTGAAGTAAATAGGCATGTCATGTCCCGAATCCGCAGACTAATTTGTGAATCAATCGGAAGAGGTGTATTAATTACCATCAATATATAAATTATTGGTCGATGGGTATTACTCCTTAAATAATAATGTCCAAGTTATTAAAGTGAAACCTCAATACTGAGTAATATTCCCATGTAATAAAAACATCATAACATTCTTTACACCGTTCTGCAATGTGCGCGCCCCAGGAAGGCAAAATATTTCAAATAATCATATTAAGGACATCTGAAGAAATGCGAAGTTAGAAATACGACGCCAACCGCGAAATTGGTCGTATTTTTAAGGTTTGGGGCAAAGACAAAAAAATCACAACCCATAAACCATTGGTAAAGCTATTCTCGCAATAAATATTATGAGTAACGATTTAAACACGAGCGGTATACAGCACTATTGCTTGCACAGCTATACCATCGCTATAAAGGCGCAACAAGGATTCATTAAAAGTAAGACGGTTACAGTAAATAAACCCCAATCAAGGAGCTTGTGTGTTATTTAGTCAATAAAACAAGATCCTACTCACGTACAAGGCGAAGCGGCGGCCACTTCCAAAGTGTTGAAGAAACGTTACGTCAAGTAGAAGCTCTTGAATATTAAAAAGTTTGTTATAGGAGAGAAATTGTTATTGAAATAACAGGATAAAGGCGGTCCAGCAACCACCGCGTGGTATTAGCAAGGAGACATATTGCCCAAATTTGACATATCCATAGAAATTGCTTAATTAAAGAAAATAATCAAATGTATTGTTGGTTTAACACAGTCCCTACTCGCGGCATCAATTTTAAAGACGATTCACATGACAAATAAATTATTTTAGCTATCGTGATAAACGGTTAACCTATATAAATTGGTTTAAAAGAAGAAAAATTTCTGAATACATATATTTACATCTATTGTAATAGTCGGATAATGTAAGTTAATGATGTGTGTTGTACTGTTTTAGTATTCTATATCATGCTGTTGTTTTTGACTGTTGTTTGTTATTTTTACTAATTGCTATGTACTTATAATTTTGAATAGCTTGATATAGCCTTTTGTAATCACCTAAAATAAATGACCGAATTCACCGAAATATTTAGATTTAAAATGTGCATTTTAAATAATAGGAAATTCCCAGATTAGACCGGCCATAAAATGAATTTAGTACAAAGGCTAGCCGAACCTATTGTTAGAAAAATCGTAACTAAAATAATATAATCTTAATTGCTATTTTGGAAAGTCCGCAATTCCTTTGGAATTTTATGGGACGGCAATAAACACCTCAAAGGAATTGAGCCGCCCGACGGAACAAAGGCCGCTTAACAATGCGGGTGATAAAAGATAATACCTATAGGTAGACAGGTAGACAGAAGGACAGTGGGCTCTCGGATACAGTCGAGTGAAAGCTTCCACCGAGGAAGCACGGGTCGCGTGCAGTCTTCCACCGAGGAAGCACGAGTCGTTGCAAGAGTCCGCCCAGGACGGAAAGTGTCGGTTGCAGTAGTCCGCCCAGGACAGACAGCCAAGTGAAACCTTCCGCCTAGGAAGGTTCCTATTCTCGCTCCTTTGAAAGGCCGCCCAGGTCCTCTGACGACGAGAGAATTCTACGCTTCCATCCCAGAAGGAAGTAACTGATCTTCGCCCTTCGGAGATCAACATCGGAGACCGCCCAGGCCTCTGATTATCGCCGCGTTGCACCTACTCCCGATCCGGAGGTACATGAATACCTAGTGCGAACGCGAGGACTCTACATACAACGCAGCCACTGGACCCTGGACAGCCATCACCAAAAAGGGAAGTGCCTCTGACTCTAATGATAATTCCTCCCACAATGTCAGCCAGTGAACCTCTAATTTTAAGTTCAAAGACTTTAACAGTAGAATTAAGTAATTGCGTATCTAGTTTTATTGAATTGTCTAATTAAGTTTTACTCTAGTTTTAAGACTAACCCCATGACTATCAAAATAAATTACTTGTAACTACCTAAAATCGCCTTTCTATTCCTCCCTTTTTGCGTTATTCCGAGAATTATACCAACTGCCCGAGGCACCGTCATAACAAGCTCATTATATTCAATTCTTAAAATCTATTTAAAAACCCAGATGGGCGTATAATAAATTAAATAAAGAGAAATAAATAACAGAATATCGTCGAACGAAGCACAAAGTAATAAAAATGGCTCAATGAGGGGCTAATCAAACCAGTACATTAATTATATATTTCTATACTTGCAACACCGGTTTCTAACTAGCCTGACAAGTAGTCAAGTGTATTCGGTCACTCTTTGTCTGTTTAACAATCTAACCTAGCTACGCAGTGATTGTTGTTCCGCCTTTCTAAAGTGAAATCAAGTTGTTGGAATGGTCATTAGAGTAGGAAGGCCTGTTAAGTGGGAAAATATTTAATATAGGGTTACCAAAAAAGTTTTTTTGTTTGTTGATTATATCAATTTTTAAATTATCGCTTTTTCTAATTTCTAGTATTTCTAAATTATTAATTTGTGTTGTTTTAACAGGCCTTCCTACTCTAATGACCATTCCAACAACTTGACAATTTCTTAATTATACCTTTGTCACCTTCCTTTAACGATTGTAATTTCCTAGTTATTTGTCTTTCCCCTACCACCCCTCCCCACTTAAATCTTTGTAATTTCCAAATTATTGTAATTTCCTGATTGTAATTCCCTAATTACTTGTCTTTCCCCTACCACCCCTCCCCACTTAAATCTAACTGTTCTATATTTTAATTGTTAACTTCAGTATACATTGATACCTGAAGATGTGAGCATCGCTCACGAAACATGTAGTAATATTGTGTATTAATAAAGTGATGTATACAAAGTTATTTTGTTTTAATTAAAATACTTATAAACTTATTCACAATTTTTACAGCTGAAACACGCAACGCTCGCGGGATGTTTGACATTTATTCCATGGGTTGACACATTTAAAAGATATATCTACACTTCCAGGACGAAAATATGGGGATTTCATTGGTAATTACGCTGTCATCGGTATTTGCAGTTATTTTAGCAATTGGCGTCTTCAGAAAACTCATTTTGCCGTAAATGTCAAATGCACTGCTAAAGTCAACAGTAAAATGCATAGCTAAAGTAAATGAAAAAAACGCATCCTTACCGAACCACTCCCCCAGCCAATAATATTGGGAAAGTGAACAATACAACGCCAGTGTCATAAATCTAGGGATTTTTTGATTCCCGTAGCGGGAAGTTTCTAGTTTTTGACATGGCAACGCTGACTCGATGTCTTCTTTACACCTAACCTCACAACGCAGTGACTGTTGCTCCGTATTTCTAAGTATTATCCAATAAACTACACAATAATTGTGTTAATTTAAACAATTTGACATTATTTTAATGACCATCACTTTGTCATAGCAAAGTTTTTAAACTTAAAACGCTTCTGCTTTTCTAGTAACGTTTCTTCAACACTTCGGAATTAACCGTCGCGCTTCGCCTTGTAATGCGTATTTATTTCGTATCGCCTTGTAATTGCGTATTTATTTCTAGATGTCTTTAAAACATTGTTAAAAAGGTTCAAGGTAGACTAGACTGGGTTTATTACGTGAACTCCTATTTCTATACGGTATTGTGAATTTCGCTATATACCTACATTTTACATTATTTGAAGGTGTTTTTTGACGACTAAGAACCGTAGCAAAATATTTTTTGTTCTTTAATGGCAACTATATCTGCAGGTGTATATAAATTCATGGGTGTGAAAATAATGTTCATTTAAAGAAAGATATTTCATTTGGGGCCCGATATTCTTTTCATATGGGGATCGGTATGAAAAAACGCATCGAATTAATAATTATTGTAAACACTATACGATTTATCATTTTATGTGAAACAGCCCCCTGAGACCTGATGTTGTTTCAAAAGAAAGTACCTCAAAAATTTTCATAACGTTTTAACATAAATGACACATCATAGATATTTTCAGATGATTGTAGTTGGTACTTATGTTGTTAACTGCGTCGGTGCCACAGAGAATGTATGAAACGCAGTGTGGCTTAGTTCACGAGAATGACCGTTTTCCTCCCTATCTAGGGCGAATAAACATCGTTGGTTTACGTTTTCAAATTGCTGTCATAACAGGCTTTGTGTGCTATTTTTTTTATTGGATTTTATTCACCCTTTCAAGAGGTAGAGATATTTATATTTTTACATGTGATTTTTGTGTTTAATCACCATCAAATTTTTTTTTTTTAAAAGGAATTTAACGGTGTTTTAATTACAAACTTACAATTTTTTTTTTGTTTATGTGAAACACCCCCGCTGAGAGCTAATGTTGTTTCAAATGAAAATAGCAATAACTTCTAATGTATTGAATTAAAAAAAATTGCCAATTTTTTTTAAATAACTACCAAATACTAGCAAGCAGTAAATGTATTCCACCACTGCCAGTTTAATTTGGGTCTGAGCGGATGATTTAACTGAGCGGTTTCCCTTCTGCCGTTTCATTGGTAAAAGTGGCCGTTTATCGCTGAGTTTATAATAAACGATAAATTGATTTATTCTACGTGTTTAAAATCAGCCCAGGGGCGCTTTGTCCCCCTGGGGCTTACTTTTATTCATTTGATCCCCCTGATGATCCATTCGAAGCTCCTTTATAACCACTCAAAATTAACTAATTATTTAATTCTTTGTTTCAGGTCTCCTTTTTTTAAGCTGAGAACAATAACCCTCACGTAACAAGACGATATCATTACAGTGCCATGGATATTACCAACCCAGAGACTATGAAGACGGAACCAGGGTCCCAGGAAGAAGACGCAGGTGGAATGCTCTATACTGATATAGAAGTCGACCTCACGGATGTAAAGAAGGAATGTTTGCAGTATGCCGAGAGTGTTAAGCCAACTAGTAAGTCGTGTTGCGTATATCACATGTCACTTTTATTAATTAAAACCATTATAAAGTCTCTATTTTTAATTCCCTTCTTTTTTTTTTTTTTTTATATATTTATTTCTTGCTAAAGCAATCCCGATGAGTTTCAAAACTCATTTTAGGACGGGAGGAATTTACAATACATAAGTAGGAGATAGTACATACAATTTCACTGTGGTATCTTTAACGGTAACGGTTTTATTGTGAAGTTTGTAAATTTTTCAATTGCTCTGTCAGGAGGGACAAGTATTTTAATTTTTATTATATAATATTAAATATGATGATGTGATGATGGAAATGAAAGGATTATCAACGAATGCTCGGCTTTCTAGTTAACATTTTATTATATACGAATACGGGAGATCTTAAAGGCCAAGCGGCAAGTTCGGTAGCTATTCTGGGAATGGGCAGAGCGAGTGAAACTGCTCTATTACAATGGTTATCTATCATGTTTCTTTCTGCTACTGAGGAAATGAAATGCTACACTTTTAATAGAATTCCATATGGTATTATTTTAATACACTTGATAGTTGTTACCGATAAGCCTAAGTTTCTGCGGCAGCGGGAGCTTGGTTACACTGTTTTGAAAACCGATAATGTAGAAAACGTCAAAGTATTACCGATATTTACCTAATTATTGTACTTTTTCCACCATCTTTTCAGACTTAATAACGGACCCGAAGACGCATCTTGGAGAGAAACCTTATTCATGTTCTGACGGCAACTATTCATGTTCTCTTGAGGGATCTTTAAAAAGTTACATGCTCACCCATACTGGAGAAAAACCTTTCTCTTGTTCCGACTGCGAGAAATCATTTTCGGAAAAGGGATCTTTAAAACGTCACATGCTTACCCATGCTGGAGTAAAACCTTTCTCTTGTTCCGAGTGTAACTATTTCTGTTCTCAGAAGACTTCTTTAAAACATCACATGTTTACCCATGCTGGACAAAAACCTTTCTTGTGTTCCGACTGCTCATATTCTTGTTCTCAAAAAGGATCCTTAAATTTGCACATGCTTACACATACTGGGGTCAAACCTTTCTCTTGTTCCATTTGTAGTTATTCATGTTCTCTAAAGGGGTCTTTAAAACGTCACATGGTTACCCATACTGGAGAAAAACCTTTCTCGTGTTCCGACTGTAACTATTCTTGTTCTCAAAAAGGATTCTTAAATCTTCATATGCTTACCCATGCTGGAGAAAAACCCTTCTCATGTTCCGAATGTAACTATTCATCTTATCTTAAGAGAAATTTAAAAAGGCACATGATTACGCATGCCGGAGAAAAACCTTTCTCCTGTTCTGAATGTAATTTTTCATGTTCTCTGAATGGCTCTTTAAAACGTCACGTGTTTACCCATACCGGAGAAAAACCTTTCTCCTGTTCTGAATGCAATTTTTCGTGTTCTCTTAAGGGCTCTTTAAAACGTCACGTGCTTACCCATACTGGAGAAAAACCTTTCTCGTGTTCCGAGTGCAGTAATTCATTTTCTCAAAGGGAATCTTTAAAACGTCACATGGTTACCCATACAGGAGAGAAACCTTTCTCGTGTTCCGAATGTAACTATTCATGTTCTCTTAAGGTAAATTTAAAAAGACACATGATTACCCATGCCGGAGATACTCCTGTTCTGAATGCATTTTTTCATGTTCTCTGAAGGGATCTTTAAAACGTCACGTGCTTACCCATGTTGCAGAAAACCCATGTTCTCGAAAGGAATCCCTAAGACTTCACATGCTTTCCCATACTTGAGAAAAAGTCTTTTCATGTTCCTACTGTAATATTCATTTTCTCAAAAGGTATCTTTTTAATACTTGAATTTGAAACTCCTAATAAAAATCAATCTTTTAACCCATTCCTACCCTTGCTTTCCCATGATTACACAAAATGTAAATAACTGTTTTATTACAACGGCGAGTAGTAGGAGTTCCTGGTCAAAATTTTTAACTTTGTTCACTACCACCTCCAATCCCTACACCTTCTATTCCTCTCCGAAATACAGATACCTGATCCTCTTGACGCCTCCTAACTAGACTGCCCGGGCTTCACCCTCGTAGGCAAGTTCAAACCAATAGGAGATGTTTGCTTGTATAGCCAAGCTGGTCGTCCACTGTGTACGACCGTTGAGTCTGGAAAACTCCCGATTCGACGTAATGTGGGCATATGTCAGTGTTTCTATTACGTTAAGATTTGACACATGTCCGTACAGCTCACCGAACCTCAGCCTCAAATTAGACACATCCTAGCTATTTAAACATTTGAGGGAAACTATTTATGATCTCTTACTCCGCTACCCTTGGGTCGAGTTTTAGTTCTGGGGGACTTCAATGTTCATAATACCCGGTGGTTGAAGTTCTCACGTTCAATAGACTCGGTTGGCCGACAGGCGGAATCCTTTGTCCTTTGCCGCGGATTGGATTAACTGGTCCAGGAGCCTACAAGGATTCCCGACATCCAAACTCACAGCTCCAATCTGTTAGACCTATTTTTAACTACCGAGCCACCTGTATATTGCCTGGTAACGACATCAATCTTTATTCACTTCAGACCGCCAATCGAGAGGCTGAAGATAAAAGTGTAACCGATTTGTTCGGTCTGCTGGCTCGCTTTAATGCTTTCCCGTGGTCAGCTGTCTGTTTTCAGACTTCGGATCCTTTCAGATGTGCCAATGAAATTGGTGAAGTCATTACATCTGTTATAGATGGCTTCATTCAATGCACCGTCAAACAAACTGGTGTAGGCTCAAAGCCGTGTTTTATTCGACAATACCCTAAAGCAGTTCGACGGAAAAACGCGGCTTCCCGAGTCTGCAGCATACCTCGCACGTCGGAAAACAGTCGAGTATATAACAAATTTGCAAAAGAGAGCGAGAGAATCATCAATAGGTCAAAATTTAAGCTCGACCTACAGTGACAATGTGATCCTCAGCTTGCCGATAATATTATAGCCCACCAATACGGATTCGTTAAACGGAAGTCTATTCCAACTTTTTATTATCCAGCCTTGATCGAGGTTCAATTTATTGCGATTTTAATAAAGCTCTAAAATAAATATGTAATACCGAAGTCGGGAAAGCTTATTTCGTTGGTGTGTCTCATACTTAACAAAACGACAATAGCAAGCTGTATCATTGCGAGGACATACTTCTATGTGGGAACCAGTTACTTCTGGCGTGCCACAGGGATCAATCCTGGGTCCGCTCTTATTTATACTCTATCAATTGCGTTACTAAATGTTTTTTTGCACTGTACGCTGAAGACATAAAAAAATATTTACAATTAGGAATATAAATGATTGTCTGCTCATGCAAAAAGATTTAGTAGGGTTTGAAGCGTTTTGTAGAAATGGTATCTAAGTTACAACAAATGTAAACAAATAAGATTCACTAAAAATCATAAAGCTATCAGACACAATAATTATATTGGTCATAAATAATTATATTGGTCATTGGTCTAAAAATCATAAAGCTATCAGACACAATAATTATATTCACTTTAGCGCCTATACAGTATAAGAGACTTTGATTCAGAACATCATTTAGATGTACACATTGATAATTTTTTAAATGAAGCTTTCTGCATGCTTGGCTTTGTTATCAGAAACAGCCAACAAACGTATTTAAAAAACTTGAAACCTACCTCCTCCTTTAGTATACGCTGCTCCGTTCTCAACTTAAATACTGCGCCCCTATATGGACTCCACTCTACGGTATCACAAAGACAAAATTGAAAGTATGGAAATGAAATTTCTGCATAGCCTTAATTACAGAATGAGCGCACCTAAACGGAGATACATAAATATACTCTTTCTATAATGTCTCCGCCCTTCTAACCACCGAACATACCTTAACCTCATGACCCTGTATAAAGTCTGCAATAACGTTATCGACTGTTCTACCTTACTCCATCTAAACTTTAACTAGGATTAACGACTTATTCAACATTAGCCGGACGCGCAAAAATGCTGGTGTCAGGGATTCAATCAGAAGAATATGCCTATGTGAGATTTTTCGTTTTATGTACATTGCACGTAGGTTTATGTATTTTATGTAAATTATTTGTAAAATTTTATTTAGACATTTTGCAGTTTTACAAATTCTTTCTGTGTGCCACAATCTTAAATTCCTTAATTTGTCTAAATATTATTTTAAAGGTATATTTATCTGTACCATATTAATCAGTGAGAAATATCTAGGTTGCAGACGAATTCACCAGATAATGTATATAGTTTAAATATTACTGTCTGTAAATGTATTTTCTATGCATCCTGTGAACATTTGCAAATGTATTCTTTAACACTTACGAACTTCCTAATGTTAATTTTATAAGTACGATAATTTTATTATTCTGTAAATTTTCGAAAACAATAAATAAATATAATTTCTTCAAACGATTGGTCACTTTGTGGCGTCATTATTAATTATATAATTAAAAATATACTTTGTATACACCACTTTTATTAAAAATATGAAAATATTTCTACATGTTTCGAGAGCAATGCTGTCAACCTCAGGAATATAGGAATACTAAAAAATAATTTCAAGTATAGACAAATGATAAAATTTTAAGAATAGACAAGTTATAAACATAAATTAAAGGAGGTCAGTAATTAATCTAAAATGCGAATACAATACAAATATGAAACATTGAGTGACAAATTTATATTAGAAATAAAAAAATAAATTATTATTAATATTAATATGAAAATAAATTCAATGAAGACTTTCACTACGCCAGCATATTATGTTGGGGTGAAAGTCTTTTCAATTTGTCGTTGAAGATATCCCCCGTTCAACACCAGCGAAACAGCCGACTGTTTTCTTTTTCCCCACTTTGACAGAAGGCAAGACTTCTGAGGGATCCGAGGATATTCTAACCGGAATTTTGAACCCTCGTAGGTGTCGCTTTGCTTGTCCAGACATCCGACCAATCTAGCCTAAACTATATTCTTAAATCGAGTGACAAACTGGAGGCTGGGGGTCTAAAGATGGTTCAGCCACAGGCAGACTACCCCGTATTGTGATCTATGACGTCCCTAGCGGTGAGTTCCCTCAGGACCCCGCTCTTTTCAATGAGATATTTGTCAACAATCTGGATGGCAAGATTAATCTATTCAATTAGGATCACCTGCGTACGATGCGGCGCGTTTCTCCCTTTTTGAAAAACGGCGATTACCGACAATGAACATGGTGGTAACTCGTCACCAATTAATAGAATCCTTATAGATAGTTGCCACTGCTTTCTTAGCTGGAATGCCTGCCGGGTACGGGATTTTGTTGGGGCAACCGGATGCTTCAAGTGTCACCTTTATGGTCATGTGAGTAAGGCATGCACCCAGGTCGCTACTACGTGCCGTCACTGCGCTGGTAGCGGACACGATTTTGAGGATTGCCCCAAGAAGGCAGGAGCCGCTGTGTGTACCAACTGTAAAAGATTTAATAAGAAGGATGATCATCCTACTGGTGACAGAAGTTGCCCAGCACAACGTGCAGCTATCGAGACGCAGGTAAAAATGAGAGACTACGGCTGTCACCAGTTTTTTTTTCGTCTACTTAATTTCATCCGCTTGTTACTAGTACATATTTATCATTGACATCTGCCCCCTTGTATGGCTTCTTTCTATCTTTTTTTCCAATAAAAATGTAAATTTTATGCTTTTTCTATCCATCTCTGTTCCGTTGCCCTGTGGCTGAACCAACGCTTTGAGCAGCACCAAAATTTTTTTAGATCTCTTCAAAAAATTGGTATTCACTTTGTGGCGTCATTATAAATAAATCAATTAAAAATGGCTTTTTCTTCACCACCTTATTAATATACACACATATATTTCGAAAGCGATGCTTTCTTCATCAGGAATACATAGAATACACATATATTCCTGACGAAGAAAGCATCGCTTTCGAAACATGTTAATATGTGTACATTAATAAAGTGTTGAATACAAAGTAATTTATAATTAATTTATTTTTTCATACAATATGTTATTAATTTATGTCTTTCCTTTTTTGTTCTTAAACTGTATTGTAAATTCTTTGTCATTATGCTAGAAAGATGAATGAGATATATACTTTTGTGTTTCCCCTTCAGCCTCCCCCCTTAGGGGCTGAACTAGCCTCGTCCCTTCGCAGTCGGGTGAGGTTTATTTTTTTATTTTTCTCTTTCGTTGTTCTTTTACTAGATTATGTGTTAAGGTGCATTAATTGTATTAAGCTGATGTGTTTTACTGTTTGTTTTGTGTTCTATTTTCTTTTACGCTAATCTCCGCTTCGCCCTTGGATCACATATTGTACAAATACTAAATCATTTACATAAGTACTAACTCCTGCTGTGCAGGGACACTCGAGGTCTAATAAAATATAAAGTAAAACTGCATTTTTCTTTTTTTAAAATAATTCCTGTTTTATATTATTTGTGTTTTATAGTAGCTATTTAAATAAGTATCCCATCTGAGAATTTATAAATGCCCTAATATATTATCCCCAAGGCATTTCATTCTCCAGTAATTCCTTGAAATATGTTTTTCTGTCATATCTGAACCTATGCCCACAAATTTGTAAAACTAATAGTCCTAACTCTTTGAAAGTTCCTATATAAACCTCATGTCACCTGTATCCCGGGTTCATTCCTCTTCCACCATACCTAGGGTGCACTTCGTACCTCAGCTTATTTCGTCCTAAAACTTTGCTAGAGTAAACTACGTTCCTAGTTCTTTATTCTTTCATCTCTATATCTTACATCTAATAATATACCTAAACAAAGTATCTGACTTTACACTAAATCTACAACCCGAGCCAACAAGAAGGAGATCAAATATAATAAACAAGTGAAGAAACAAAGGTACATTCAGTGCAGAATAGTTAAAAGATCCCCAAGAACAAGTTGTATCTAAATCGGTGTTAAAACCGATAGGCACGTAACATTATAAAGAAAATAAGAAAACGATCAAAAGTGTTTTTTTTGGCCACTGTAATTATCCAACAACTTTGCCACAAAAAATGCGTGATGTGAATTTAATAATAATATTTGGATGACTTATATACCGCCGCTTTTGGAAAAAAAATCACCCCAAGGGCGCAGTATATATTATAATGTCATCAGTTTTTCCACCAGCAATGCTTTCATGTGCCAAATAACGTATTCAGGCTTGACACGCCTGTTGGACAGTTTATTATTTACACCTACAAAAGACTCGTTTAATGAGATATTAAGGCAAGTCCGCGGAAAAGCATACCGATTTGGGATCAGTGCTAGCATCTTTGCAATCTCTTCTTTTCTGTCCTAAGGTAGAGTTATTAACCATATAAAATTCGGTTTATTTCTTGGCAAATAAGCAGCAACTACAGAAGGGATCTACACTCACTGCCATTAATCTAAGAAAATCATGAGTACTATTTTTCTTTTGCTAAGATTTGTGTGTTGTTTTTGTAGACGTCCTTTTTTATTAAAGGTGTTTAGCCGTAATTTTTTTAAACACTTCCGTTTGATTACTACATCGGATTTTTCGGGTCCCGATACATAGACTGTAAAATAGGATTCTGGTCAAGTCGTTGTTGTAGCCGCTACTTGTCTGAAGCTTCAGATAGTTAGCCTGTTTCAGATAGTCGCGAGAATCCGATCACGTTGTAAGGAGGATAGATTCTGTGTCGACTACTGTTGTCAATTGGTGAACTTTGCTAGGTCGGATAGCCAATGGCGGGAAAAGCCGTTTGTCCAGGGTGTAGCAAAGTCACACAATATTCAAAGTATAGCAGGCAGGAAGCTGTGAGTCAGGGCGAAGAGTCATGAGAGAGACTGCCGGGCGATGCGAGACTTGAAAAAATAGTGGTTTGCCAATGATCGCCTACTATTATACATACCAAAACGCTGAGTTGTATTTGTCGCGTGTACAAACGATATGATACATATATTTATCTATCCACGTTCGATCCTCTGACCCAAACTACTTTCTTAGAGCACGTTTATTTAGATATAAATTATATAAAAGGATCAACGGGTCCCCGGCCCACACATGTTCAGGGGAATCTCTAATATAATTGTTAACTGTAAAAATACATTATGTTATTATTACTAATTATGTTAAAAGGAGCCCGGCCTATCTCTCAGAATCATTTATTTTTCTATATCTTTTACCGAACTCCCGTAATATAAATCTAAACATGAACAAACATATAATCGTAATATTATTAAATGTGGAAGGCGGTGACACAATTCGGCGTTAAGAATCGAGACACGGTAGGGTGAAGGGACGTAAGTATTAAAGCGCCTTACTTCCCTCTCCCCCGCCATTGTAAAATTTATACTCATGGGAGAAACACTTTGTGCCATTGCACGTGCACTCCCAAGTGTTGGGAAAATAGAAAACGATAACTATCATCGATAAAACGTCATCGTTTTTCATTTCCCTCACGACCTCGTCCGATAATGAAGTAACGTATCAATCCACAAATGAAAAATACAGAGAGTCAATTCATAAGGGTCCATCACATGTCACACGAATAATCACAATTCAAAACACTCGATCTGGCAGCGCCCATATTCATATTTTAATGAGTGTGTCTCACAATGCTTGAAATACGGTATTTTCGCTTTTTTTTCTTTTTCCTAAAAACGTTGGTAAAAAATGATGATAATAAGGGTATTTTTAATTTATTTTTACGATTACGAATAAATTTTCAATGACGATTTAAAATGTGTTAAAACGTTTTCGCGCCGAATAGAACTTTACTGTGATGTCATCAACCCTCTCCTCTTTGTCCACAGGCGACTGATATCAGTTCGCGTTGTTTGTTGATCTCAAGTTTGCACTAATCAGGTATATTGCTATATTTTTTCCACAGTCTTCCCAAGTGCGATACAAGTATTTATTTATTTATTAATAATACATGTATTTTTTTAATTATGTGTAAATTAATAAGTATTGTATGTATAATGAAAAATCTCACATTGTAACGCCAGTGCGTTGGTTTACTTATGTATTAGTTAGTGGCAGTAAAAAATTAGTTTTCACAGAATTAGAATTTTTTATATCGAAATATTATAAAAATGAAATGAAACTACCTTATTGGGACATTTAAGAACTCATGATGAAATAAAACCGTTCTGTTGCTGTCACTGCAACTTTTCGTGTTCTCGTGAAGTAACTTTAATAGAACATTTGCATTCGCATTCTGAAAAAAAATCATTATCTTGCGTCCATTGCAATTTTTCGTCTTCCCAATCAACCACCTTAACAGGGCACTTGAAGAATCATTTTCAAGAAATAACAATTGCTTGTTCTAACTGTAGTTTTTCATATTCAAACGAAACAACATTCTTACAACATTTGCAAACTCACACTGGAAAAAAAATATTTGGTTGCTCCCACTGTAGTTATTCATGTTCTGACAAAACCACATTGTTATATCATTTTCGCACTCATGTACATACTGTAACCACTCATACTTAGATAGTTCCACCTTAGTGGATTATTTGCGGGTTCACAGCGGAGAAAAGCTGTTCTGCGGTTCCCAGTGTACTTACTCATCTTCCAGAATGAGAGACTTCAATAGACACTTGCTTACGTATAGTGGAGAAAAGCCGTTCTCATGTTCCCAGTGTACGCCCTCGTCTACGAGAATGGGAGGTTTGAAGAGACACTTCTTACGTTCAGTGGAGAAAAGCCATACAGCTGTTCCCAGTTCAGTTATGTGTGTTCGCAAAAATCAACCTTAATAGCTCACACGCGGATTCATACAGTAGAACAGCCATTTTTCTGTTCACAGTGTAGTCTGTGTCCTCGCAACAGTCGACTTTGAAGACGCACTCAATAGAAAAACCTTTCGTTCTCGTGTAACCAATGCAGGATTCGTGCAAAATCAGATCATCTTTGTTGAGACATTTGCGGGCTCCGCTGAGAAAAATCTTTCTCATCTTTCTAATACCTTTTTCTTGTACCCCAATAAGTGTTGTGAAGATGCAAACTCGTGTTAACCATTTTCTAACTATTTCATTATTTTCCGCTTTACGATCATCACCCATCTAAAGCGTGCAATTATTTTCAAGTCCTCGGCCCATCTCATCTGTTGGCGACATCCGCTTTTTTACCTTGCAGATACTCACTACTATCTACTAGATAGTATCGCTCTAGTGAAATACCACTATTCAGTAGCGATACGTTTCTTGGAATGGTTGCGTGAACAGATTAGGATATCCAGATACTTTCCTACCATTCTCACCCCATCTCCCCTCCTTCCCCACTCCATTCAGATTCACAGCATACCCCAATTGGTGATGCTTTAGTCTCACTGGATCCGGACAGTTGGTAGTAATTGATACTTTTGTGCAGTATTAATTTTTTTAAACCTCGCACGCCATCCGATGATTTTGTAATTATAACAGCTGTAAAACTTTTATTTACCAAAAAGATTTAGTTTGGGCCGAAATGGATCTAATTAAATATTTTTTGTCAAAATCTATGTTTAGTTTAATTTGTCGATTTAAATTATATTCCATTGTTAATATTTATTCTTAGTGCAACTACTATTTGTATAGACCCACTAGTAAAAGCACAAAGGACAATAATGAAAATTATTCCTCAAGTACCATGCTTTACAGATTCTGCTGAAATTTTTAAACTTTTGTACGTTATGACAATTAGACAACTTTACGATTATGTTGCAATCCTTCACCTCTTTTAATCTACCTACAATAACATAAATCATTTTAACAAGATCTTCAACAAATTACACCCTCAATATCCCAAGTCTTCCACCCACGGACAAAGACTTTTTAAATACAGTGCAATTAAACTATATCTCCAAATGCCTACGTCTTTAAAAAAAATAAGAGGGAATACACCAACACATTTAATAAAAAATTAATTTCTCGATCTGGATAAAAACAAAAGGAACAGATTTTTTCATGACTCAATTACGCCAAATCGAACTTAAAATAACAATAATAATTTTGAGAAATATTTATATATTTTAATTAAAGTGGTAAATACAAAGTATATTTTTAATTTATATAAAATAACAACATTTACACCAAATATATCTAATTACGTTGCATTTTTGTCTTTTTTACAATATTTTTATTTTATTTTTTATTATTCTTTAACATAATTGAATAACCATTTCACTGTAATACTATAGCATAAATACGTGAACACCTCAGTACGGATTCACCTAGTGAAGCGTGTTATGTTTTGACAATTTACAGTACTTAGGCATCATTCTATACAATAATTGCTTATATTGTAAAAAATGTATCTAATTAAATAGATATAAATAATAAAAACATCAAATTTCAAACTGTTTTCTTATTTTTCAATGGGACTATTTCTTAAGTAAATAAAACACGAATTTCTGTCCAACCACTGTTCTTTAAGAAGTTCTGCTCTCATTTTTTTCAGCCAAATCGTTTTCCATCACTGTGGTAGGTAAATACAAACAATTCATTAAATGTCTTGAGACATTGTGTGCTAGAGTAATCATATTACTGGCTTAGAGAGTATCTACTACAGAATAATTGTTTCAGTCGCTATATTCTCTCAATTTTGGCAATAGTAGCGGCTAGCCTCACGGCCGCCAGTCGACAGCTCTGGGCATTTCGACACTTTCCGGGATCCGCAAAAGATGGTGCTACTCCTTCACTTTTCCTTTAAGCGATCCATTTGTAGAGAAGCGGAGTCGGCATATTTCGATGACTCGTTTACATAATAATGTTTCCTGAGAGTGTTTACATTATAATGTTTCGGGTTGGTGGTTTACACAATGGAAAAAAGAGAGTAATAATCGGAAACTTTTAAACTTATTTTGAATTGTTTTTAATTGTATTGGAGAGGTCATTAATATCTTTTATTTTTATATTTATTCATTGCTGTGTGTAATGGTGTTGTGCAAATAGGGTATTGATTTTACATGTGTGAGAATACGAATTTAAATCTTGTGCGATTTTATGTGATGCATTAGTATTTTTGTTTTTATTTTAGTACATATTTGAAGTATTGTTTTTTTTTCTTTAAATGTCACTAGGAATGTTTATGTAGGTACTTTAAATTCTTCAGATAGTAATTTTGTGTAGTAATTCCTAGGTTTTTTTAGTATGACTGTAATGATCAGTTTTTGTATAGTGTTTACTGGGTTCATTTTTTTTTTTTAAATGAATATCGCACAAGAGTCCCAACTGCTCACAACCGTCTGGAGCCAGTGAGACTATTGCATTCCCAATTGGGGAATGTTGTGAGGCAGAAGGTATTGGGGTGGGGACGGAGAAGGGAAATAGGGAAATACCTGGGTATTCAGATCTGGTCACCAAAGACGGCTAAAAGCCATTTCAAGCAACGTTTGAATTCTGAACGGTGGTCTTTCACCAGGCCGATACTGAGAGTATCTTCCACTCTGGAACGTGCGCAAATACACTATTATTTTTTTTAATTAATTAATTGTGAAACATCACAAATTAATTAAATAAAATTTACTTGCGCACGCCGGGAATTGAACCCGCGACCTTCGGATTCGCAGTCGAGAGCCTTACCCCTCGACCATGGAGGCCGTCAAGGCCGGTTGATATTATATGCTGATCTCCCACTAATAACGGTGTATTGTAAAGTGAAATGATTTAGCACATGACATATTAAATAAAAGTGTTTTATTGACACAAATGTTCTTATTCATTTATATATATTTTTTATTAAATTAAATAATGTATAAAGTAATAGAAATGCATAATTATTTCAATTTCTTAACTTAACTAACTATATTAATTAAATACATTTTATTCTTAACCTATTTTAATACTTATATTATATATCATATTACTTAATATTACATTATATTATTTGAATCGCTAATCCGGCTGTTCCTGTGAGGTCACACCCAACAAGCCATAGATTTCGTGCGTTTTGGTGGGCTTTAAAACTTTAAAAATTATTTTAACAATGAAAACAAACTTTAAAAAAATTTAAATAAGCCGAAAATTAAGTTAGGATGTCCAACATTAATAAAGAAAATGGACTGGAGTTCCTTATTAAGGACAGTAGGAACATCCACAAACTTAATAAAATAACGATAATCCACTCGACTTTAATTATTTATTATATTAGAGGCGTTTTACATGTTATATGGTAAAATTTTAATTATAATAGTGACACAGGTGAAAAATGTATTATGGTAGGTAAATCGATAGCATGGACCGTATTCACAAAATATAACAACAATATGTTTAACATGTTTCAGAAACAAATTCAACAATAACATTGTCTATCTATAATTCAATATAATTAGCAAAAAAGGCAACCAGAAAGAGAATTAAAAATTCAACATAACATGCCTTAGAGACATTACTGTAATACAGTTATATTCCATTGGCATAGTTGCAAAACACACGAATAGAGCTCTTCATGTTTGCAAAAGTACTGTCAGAACTAAAAAATCGATAATGTACAAAACACACAGCACACTCACTCATACTTATGCTATAGACACGTCTCTTGGAGATGTGTACTATTAATGTTTTATATACTTGCATTCCGTGCAGTTGAAAATATATCAAAAAAAGTATTACGTTCTGCACGAAGTCTAGGTTCAAGAGAGTTTTTGAATGACCCAGTACAGAAATTATTGTTACAGTTGAATAAAATTTTAGATCGAGTAGTTCTAGTTGGAATATTAAATTTAATTAAGCTATGTAAATTAAGGCTGCCATATTACTAATAAAAAATTTTAAAATAAAAATGAATTCAGAAACGAAACATCTATCTGTGAGTTTTAGTAATTTTAATTATTTCATTGAGTAATTGTAATTTATAGTTTCAATGGGTTATCTTAGTTAATTGTTAACATATCTTGGAAATTTATGTTACATGTTTTCAATCGAATCGGAAAGGGTTTTATAGTGGGGGACCATATGAAATAATTATATTCGACTTGACTTCGAACGAACTGAGGAAGAGAATAATAATAATTTTAGTGACGAAATATTACTGATGTCTGGCATTTCGAAGAATGAAGCCTACCATTAAGTACTATATTTGTGATTGATATGTGTAAGAAAATTTAATTGTGAATCCAAAATAATGCCAAGATGATTTTTTTGATAGACAAGATGCAAATATTGTTGATTTTGTATTGAAAGTTGAATAAACCACCCTTTATTCTAAAACATCTGATTGTATGGCTTTAACTAATGTAACTATTCCAATAATAATAATAAGAGTTAATTTCTATAGCGCAGTTTTGTGAAGGTTCACCTCAAGTGCGCTTTACACTAACTAACCTAACCTAATATAATTGTATAATAACAGATATACTACATAGTATATCTGTTATTATAATATATATACAATATGCAAATTAATACTATGACATACAATATTCATGAGCAGTTATTATAAAATAACAATTTAGAAACTAGGGGTGTAAATAATCAAATATATAGTAGGTACAAATAACAAGAGAAAATTATATGACATTATATACATGCTTTTTCACTGAATACTAATGGAATTAAATAACAAGGAGAGAAAACCGCAACTAAATAAGCTATGGAGGATTAAAAGAAAAAGAAAAAAGAAAAAAGGAAAAAGGAAAAAGAAAAAAGAAAAAAGGAAAAAGAAAAAAGAAAAAAGGAAAAAGAAAAAAGAAAAAGAAAAAGAAAAGGAAAAAGAACAGAAAAAATGTCATGAAATTCTGTTTCTACGTACATCAATTTATGTTTTATGTCGGATAGGATTTTTTGAATAATTTTGTTTTCAATACCCGTTTGAACTCTGCTAAATTCTGAATGTTAGCAATATTTGGGGGAAGCTTATTCCAGATGACCGGGCCCGATATACAAAAAGCGCGATCATAGTACACGGGTTTATTTGACCGAGAGGGTTCAACTAATCGGTTAGCAGCATTCAAATCTGCTGACCTCAAAGAAAGCTGTCTATCACCTGGGTTTTGTCGGACACAGAGTTCAGATATATAGGATGGTGCCTTTCCGTGGATTGCTTTGAAGGTTGTTAAGCAAATCTTAAATTCTATTCTTTCAGGGCATCGAAGCCAATGAAGGCGATCCCTTCCAAGCAGGTGTTATCAACTGATTTAACGTGTATCTAATTAATTATAATTTCTGTAAACATACTGAATACAAAGTTCATATTTTAGGTGTTCCTCAGCAATAAACTTATCTATTTAATAAAATGATTAAAATACATGAGGATTTATATAAGGCAACAGAAAAAAATGTTTTGTCGATAAATCAGGAAAACAAAGTTGATATATGCGTATGTTGATAACTTGCCGAGCGGTGCGTTAGTGAGCGAGAAGGGTTCTGGGTTTCGCTCACCGTGCAACCATGCGCGATAGTCAGTACAAGCCAGCGGTCTACCGGTTATAATGTGCGTATCATGAATTTTATGCATGGCGGACGTTCTTTCCTAGTTTTCAGCAACTACACACAATATTTTACTTGTTTACATATGTATTTCTAATAAAATGATTTAAATAAGTAATAAATGCAAATTATTAATTCAAAAAATACAAAATTCTAAATGCAACCCTGTGTACTTAGTACACAGCACCGGAGCTCGGGAGATTTTCTAGCACCGTAAGGGAAGGGTTGAGTGGATAGTGAGAATTGAAGGGAAGAAGGGGATATATTGTGTAACATACGCTACTAAGTAAGAGGTCTAATAATTGATGATGAGAATTCAATCATTATTTTTTAACTGAAGAAATTTGGCGTATTGATTCACGAGTATTTCCAGAGATATTAAGATGGTTAGTTTAATTACTTTGGGGGAGCCGGCCTATGTTTCGAATATTGTAGTCGCATATTAGTAGCAGTCTGGCTTCTGGATATTTGACTATAAGGTCATCCAACAATAAATTTATCAAAACTTGTCTTGATTAGAAAAACCAGCTCATCAATGTTTCTGCATGTACATTTCAGTCTGGACGAAATTACTGATTTGGAGTCAGATATTAAAACTCCACTACTTCTTGATTTGGTGCCAGTTTTGGTACTTCTATCGTAGCGGTTGGTGTTGTAGGAAGTAAAGAATGAAGTAAGTCCTCCAGAACAATATGGGCAACATTTCCCGCTAAGTGCGATGGTAGTTGGAGATTTTAAAATATTGTCGGGTTACAAGTAACCCAAGAATAGATGCCATCCATTTAAAAGGAAAAAAAAGAGAAAGGCTGCTCGTAAAATGACAATGTATTTCCCCCATCGAAAGTGTCCATTTGCGGCTCATAATATGACTTACCGTGAAGGATTTGGCTTCAATGGCATCACATGAACGGTTACGTTTTTACAGTGAGTCAGCATGTGCCGCGTTAAAATTTTTTTGGGAAAGCGCGCCGCATGCAGTCGGGACACGAAAAGGGTTTTTCTTCGCTGTAAGAACGCATGTGCGACGTCAAATTTTCCTTACGATAACATGAGTATTTACAGTGTGGATATGAAAAAGATTTTTCGCTGCAGTGAGTCAACAAGTGTGAGTTCAAATCTCCTTTACGAAAAGATGAACACAGCACTTGGAACATGAAAACGGTTTTATTCCACTGAGTGTTTCTTCAAATCTGCTTTTTGATAACATGAATAACTGCACTCGGAGCATGAAAATGGTTTTATTCCACTGTGAGTCAGCACGTGTATCTTCAAAACTACTTTCCGATAGCAAGATTAACTACACGTGGAACATGAAAAAGGTTTTTCTCCACTGTGAGTCAGCACGTGTGTCTTCAACCTATATTTTTGATAACATGAATAACTGCACTTGGAACATGAAAAAGGTTTTTCTCAAATGTGAGTCAGCATGTGTGATTTCAAATTTTCTTAAATATAACACGAATAACTGCACTTGGAAAATGAAAAAGGTTTTTTTCCACTGTGAGTCAGCATGTGTGAGTTCAAATTTACTTTAAGATAACATGAATTACTGCAGAAGGAACATGAAAAAGGTTTTATTCAACTGTGAGTCAGCACGTGTTTCTTCAAAACTACTTTCCGATTACATGAATAATTACACATGGAACATGAAAAAGGTTTTTCTCCACTGTGTGTCAGCAAGTGTGTCCTCAAATCTGGTTTTTGATAACATGAATAACTGCACTCGGAACATGAAAAAGGTTTATTTCCACTGTGAGTCAGCACGTGTGTCTTCAACACATCTTTTCGGTAAAATGAATAACTGCACTCGGAACATGAAAAAGGTTTAACTCCGCCGTGAGTTAGCATGTGGGATTTCAAACTTTGTTTTAGATTACATGAATAACTGCAGTCGGAACATGAAAAAGGTTTTATTCCACTGTGAGTCAGCACGTGTGTCTTCAACGCATCTTTTCGATAACAAGAATAACTGCACTCGGAACATGAAAAAGGTTTTATTCCACTGTGAGTCAGCACGTGTAACATCAAGGCATCTTTTCGGTAATATGAAACACTGCACTCGGAACATGAAAAAGGTTTTTCTCCACTGTGAGTAAGCACGTGTGTCTTCAACACATCTTTTCGGTAACATGAATAACTGCACTCAGAACATGAAAAAGGTTTTTCTCCGCAGTGAGTTAGCATGTGTGATTTCAAATTTCCTTTTAGATTACATGAATAACTGCAGTCGGAACATGAAAAAGGTTTTTTTCCACTGTGAGTCAGCACGTGTGCCTTCAACTGACCTTTTCGATTACATGAATAACTGCACTCGGAACATGAAAAAGGTTTTATTTTACTGTGAGTCAGCACGTGTATCATCAACGCATCTTTTCGGTAAAATGAATAGCGGCACTCGGAACATGAAAAAGGTTTTTCTCCACTGTGAGAAAGCACGTGTGTCCTCAACTTATCTTTTCAATAACATGAATAAATGCAGGAGGAACATGAAAAAGGTTTTTTTCCACTGTGAGTCAGCACGTGTGCCTTCAATCGATCTTTTCGATTACATGAATAATTGCACTCTGAGCATGTAAAAGGTTTTTCAACACTATGAGTCAGCATGTGTAATTTCAAATTTCCTTTTAGAAAACATGAATAACTGCAGGAGGAACATGAAAAAGGTTTTTTTCGATTGTGAGTCAGCACGTGTGCCATCAACTGATCTTTTCGATAACATGAATAATTGCACTCGGAGCATGAAAAAGGTTTTTCTCCGCTATGAGTCAGCATGTGTGATTTCAAATTTCCTTTTCGAGAACATGAGGGTTTTTCTCCAGTATGGGTGCGCAAGTGCCGTTTTAACGTCGACTTGTGTGAGCAAGAGTAATCACATTGAGGACAAGAGAATCGTTTTTTTTCAGGATTCGTCTTCGTGGCTAATAATAAGTACAAACAATTCATTAAGATATATAATTCATTAAGAGCAGGAATAGTTCACTTGAACACCCAAAAGAAAAACGGATTTTACCTGCTGTCTGGTTAATTCTTTCAGAGTGCTCTATGCATTCATTTTTAACATCCAGGATGTCTACGTCAATTTCCGTGTAAGGAATACCTCCTCCATATTCTTTTCGAGGTCGTGGTTCTGCCTTGATGGTAGCAGTCTTCACTTTAATGATACCTGGATAAACAAAGCAACAATAAATTCATTGATATGTCGAGAATAAGAGAGTATTACAATCAACACTACGGTGGTCCTATAGTCTTAAATATGGTGTCGTATCAATAAATTTATCGGATAACAATAGGCGATTTAAAATCTAAAAAAAACACATATTTATTGATTTTGAAAATGATTGATCATATATATACTTGAAATATACAAAAGGAAGGCGACAAAATATTCACAACAAAACGTTCATACTCATGTGAAACTCGAAAGAGGATTCCTGATCAAGTGGGAGACTTTCATCGCCAGGTCCCAAAAAATTTCTGGTTTGGTGACTGAGCAGGCGATTATGTGTGGAGATTTTGCTGATTAGTAGGTGTGATGTTGGTGCTGTGCTAATTGATCTCAAAAGATCTTTTAGTTATTTTTTCTATTTTTATAATAAGAAGGTAATATAGTTACGTTGATTAAAAGAAGTTGTAATTTTGTTAGAATTTTATACGAAAAAATTTTAAACTACCAAATCTTGTAATATTTTAAATAAAATATAGACACTTTGTTATTTCAATGAAAAAAACGATTTCCAATCTTAACAGTTTCAGTACTAAAGGGATTAATTAATCCCAAAATTTTTCAAATCAACGCTAAACTCTCAAAATGCATTGTTAATGGGTTTTTATTAACCCAGCGCTAAACAATGTTGGGTTCAAATGATCCCAGGTAGGAAAATCCGATTTTCATGAAAACTACAGTAATGTGGTCAATATATGTTTAAATTAATATGTTATACTGTACTTTAAATGTGTTATTTATTTCATATTGCATAGAGAAGAAAAGTAGTATCGAAACGGTTAAACATAATATTTTATTAATCATCTTACTGAAAGGATACTATTATCCAATTAAAAAAATTGTAAAAACACAATTATTGTATCAAAAAATCGGCATCAAAGCTTCGGGTATCTCCTACCCGACTCATAGCCGGTGTAACAATTTCTTACCTCATTCACGCCGGGTTAATGTTGAAATTGAAAATAGTAGAAAAACCGAGAAATATACTCCCAAAGAAAAAATTAAAATTAAACATTAAAAAAACAGTAGCGGACTTTGGGAAAAGAAGCTGTACCGTACTGTAGAGGTGAGTACCGCACAAGAGTCCCAGCTGCTCCCAGCCGTCTGGGGCCAGCGAAGTGTTGTGAGGCTGAAGGTAGTTGTGAGGGGAAGGAGATTGGAAGGAGGAAGGTGGGGAAGTACCTGCCTATTCAGATCTGGTCACCATACACGGCTAAACCCACTTCATACCAACATTTCGAGTCAGAATGGTGGTCTTTCTCCAGAGCGATTCTGAAAGTATCTACCACTCTAGAACGTACCGAATATATACTTTATATTATTTTTAATAAATAAATTGAAAATAAGGCAAATTAATCAAATGAAATTTACTTGCGCATTCCGAGATTTGAATCCACGACCTCCGGATTGGTAGCCGAGTATCGTAACCACTAAACCACGGAGACGGTCAATATTATTAAGTTGCATCATTTACCAATAAAATAACGACATTTAAAATTTAGGCCAAATAAAAACAGCGAATCAAAATATAACGCAAAGCAGTTCTTCAAGATACTTCTACTTAATGCTACAAAAAGCGTTATGGTGAAATACACATTACACAGGATTACTTTTAGACATGGGTGAAGTATCAATAATAGCAATAAGAGGCAGTGATTTAAATCAATTATAACAACTCAGTTGAAAAAAGGAAGGAATGATGTTGAAAAACAATGTAAATCTTTAAATATTTTCAATCACAATATGCAAAATTGTATTGAGAGTAATGATTGAGGGCATGTACCGATGCACTCACGCAAGCTCAATATTATACACTAAACAAACGACCACACACGTAATTATCTATTCATACGTAATATCCAAACTCTAGCAATTATTCATAGATACGTACTACAAAGTGAAGCAGGTTATGGAAATCTGCAATAACACATTCCGAAAAGATCTTTTAATTACAATAAATAGGTGTTGCTAAAACATTCATCCAACTACAATAAAATAATATCCACCACTCGGTAATGTGCAAAACGACTATTGTTGGTTGCGTTTTGTTAGTAAAATGCAGTAAAAAAATAACAACATGTTTCACTTTCCAGGTGAAATAAAATGGCTACTTGGTGTTAAGAAGGCGGTTTTATTATATTAAATAAGATTTTTTTTTTAAATTGCGGTAAAATATTGCGAGGATTATCAGTATACAGTTATTAAAAAAAATAGATAAAACGGAACTAATGGATGAGAAGGGGGAAGTTGAAACAGCTGTACTGGCAAAATATAATAAATTAAAATCCGGAAATTAACAAATGGCTTGCAACTTACTAGCTGTCTGAAATCTCTCAGAATACTGCACACAGTCCTTCTTTACATCTGGAAGGTCGATATCTATATCAGTATACGGCATTTCAACTCCGCCTTCTTCGTGGGACCCTGGTTCCGTCTTGATGGAAACACTCTCTGGGTTTCGAACATCCATGGTACTGCTTTGATAACGTCCTGGTACGATGGTAATTGGTTCGAGATTTAAATTAACAAACCTGCAACAGTACATTGTGTAATTATTTATTTGAGTAGTACCAAAAGAGCACTTAATAATTAGCTTCAGTTAAAAATAAGTATTTAAAACCTTGGCGGTGAACTGAAACACAGAAAAATAAATTTTATAGATGGTTCATTGACCCCCTGAATAAAAGATATTAAATTTTAAGGTTTTGAGCATACAAAAAAATTCATAAGTGATAATTTATACCTAAATTAAAAAATAAGAAAGAAAGCTTTATGTCGGTCCATTCACTTCATTTCACAAACTTATTAGCGTGTAATGTTATTTCAGTTTAAAAGTTCATTCCATTTTACGGATCGACCAAAACACTAAGCACGACAATATAAAATATCTTGGAAGAATAATAAATAATTTTGGAATAATAAAGAATAATAAAAAAAATGGAAATATATCAACCTCACTGTAGAAGGAATAAGAAAACGTATCTAGCCCCTCTATAACATGCGCAACATTTGTTATTAAACATGAAAACAATTAAAATGGTCTGTTATGCTTTAATTCAGTCCCTGTCGCAGTATGGCATCATTGGGCAATTTGATGGCAACATGCCCCACTAGCGCTTCTAGAGGCCCGGGCTACAGGCTTTTAGACTGAATTGCTATTTTATTATCTTTCTAAACACTTTAGACAGTGCGCGAGCAGTGAGGCTTTGAATGTTAATATAATCTTAATAGCCTCTTCAGCACAAAAAATAGTAAAATCATATGTAGGTTACCTAATATTAACTTTATGAATTTTTGATTACCATAATTTATTAACAATGTATTTCACAGAAAATTCATTAAAATGTATAGAGAAAATCAAATCCGAAAACTCTCGCCGCTAGGGGCGTAAATGTAGCATTTTGCCATCTCAATGTTTGGTAAATATCAGGAGCTGCGCGTATTGGCGAAATGCGCCGGTCAATTTCAATCTGTCGAAGAAACGTCACTAGAAAAGAAGCAATTCTTAAATTTAAAAAAAAACTTCGCGTAAAAGAGATTGCGTATATTTAAATAACTTCAAGCTGTATAAAGATTTGTTTCGTTTATTAGTTTTTATACCGTTACTTCAGAAAGCCGTGGAATAAGTATAATTGCGGAGCTGATCAAATGAAACGTCAGATCAATATAACCATAGACAATATATAAACGTGAAAAGTTTTTTTCAATGAGCCTGTGACGGTACCTACTTAGCAACTGATAATTATAATTAATTTGTTTCGTGTTGTATTTAAGAGTCCTTTGTAGAACTCCATTTTAATAAAGGTTTTTTTAAATATAAAACATTTTTAATTATTATTTTTTAAAGGTTTACGATAAATAATTATTATTTTGCAATAATTTATGATTACTAATTGTATAGCAACAAAATTTTATAAATAAAACGTTGTCGTACCCGTAGGAAGATGCATTTGGCCGAAATTCACAGACATGGTTATTTTAAAACCACTTGCATTATCACTCAGGGGAGAAATGCATGGTTGATATATATATTAACGCCCCCAAGTAGATTGATTTTTGCAACCCAGTTTCCTTAAGCGAACTGTCAAATTACAAAAAATTAAGACAAGTTTTCGCTTTTCATTCGTTTCCATCCATGAACCATGACAATGCTGTGATAGCGTCGAGTATGATAGTAATTAGTCCCAGTTCAAAATGAATCAGACCTGCAACAGCACACTAACTAATTATTTCTATTTACGAGTGCTTCTAAGAAAGCATTAAAAAATTGGCTTCAGTGGAAAACAAATATTTAAAGCCTTTGCGGTTAACGAAACCTTTGAAATATAAAATTCATCAGACGGTCTTTGACCTTCTGAATAAAATATATCAAATGTTAGGGTTTTGAGCAGATAAAGAGAAATTTAATTCATCGCAATTTACAACTAAATAAAAAGTTTAAAATGCTGTCAGCGAATTTTCTACGGATGAACTTCTCATAACCAATAAATTCTGTTCAATAATTTAATAATCAACCGATTGACAAAAGCTAAATGTAAAGTAAAATGGGAAATTAAAAGTTTTTACGGTCGCTTTCATCAATAAAACGACAGACGAGCGACCACTAAGGTTGGAACTAATGGAAATTAATAATTGTAATATGAATAAGTATAAGTAAATGGTTTGGTGTAATGATTTAATGATTTTACCGATGCATTGGATTTAATAAGTGATGAGGGCCGTAAATCAACTATAAACAAGCACAAGTACTCCTGTTCGTCGCATGTAAAACAAGTCGGAGTTGTATTATATCACGAATTTTGTACAAACTGATGGGTTGAAAGGTGTAAAGCAATGTATTCATAAAATGAAGTAGTACCTAAAAGGAGCATAAGCCTTGCTTATTTTAACCAACTCACGTGCAAGCCGAAACGCCACGGTAATTCCAACGTGTCTAAGAAAAGTCACCAAAAAAAGGTGCTAAAATAAAAATAAAATCGCGATTAAGAGCACAGTTTCTAATAACTTCAAACAATATCAAAATAACACAATTGTTGTCTAGTTTATTAGTTTTTACAACATTACTTTAGAAAAGTCGTGGAAGAATTAGATTTGTGGAGCGAAGTGAAACCGTGTAACGTCAGATGTCTAGGGCATATCCGCCATTTTAATATGGCGAGATAACCATAGACAATAGCCAAACAGAGAAAGTTGTGTTTTTTTTTAATGTTCGCCATGGTATATCTATATTTTCGCCATTCACTGTACCTACTTCGAACTTCCGATAGGCCAAATCTTTTAATGATCGTGATATACCCTTTGATATTATCCATCAGTAATGACCGAATTCGCAGAGATACTTATTTTTTAAACCCGTGCATTTCAACCCTTAGTAATTTTCCTAGACTAGACAGGCCTTGAACAATTTGCACAAAGAAGAGATGTGTGAAGTTCGTTCCAGCCGGAATCCATCGTAAAATTTAGAGCCCCCTTAACAAGTAGTTTAGAAACGTCGGCATAATTTTAACAAAGCACACTCGAGGGCAATAATAAACAGGCGGCCCGCCAAACAAAACGGGTTATAAACCGACCATTAGTCGGATCGGAAAGACATTGGTTGCCGTGGGACCAATTGCCCTTCCGCAGGATTGAAGAGGGAGAACTATATCCATACGGGAGATGACCACCAGCCACAGGAGGGGGTGGTCGACAAGACAGTCGAGTTCAGAGCTAAAGCCTGGAAGGTCGTTCCATCTCCGCCCTTCGGAGAGTTCGCCCAGGCCGCGGGACCAGTAAAGTTCCGAACCCAAGCTCTGACAACAGTCGGTTTTAGGCTTCCGCCCAGGAATGTACTTATTCTCGTCCTTCGGAGAGGCTGCCCAGTCCCTCTAACGATAGTGAGTTTTACGCTTCCGACCCAGACGGAAGTACGATCTCCGCCCTTCGGAGATCTACTGCAGAGACCGCCCAGGCTATGCACCGCGGGTCGACCCCACGCTTCCGACCAGGAAGATACTGATCTTCGCCCTTCAGAGATCTACTGTAGAAGTCGCCCAAGCTCTGCACCGCAAGTTGATCCCCCGCTTCCCCCCAGAAAGATACTGATCTTCGCCCTTCGGAGATCAAACCTTCGAAGACCAGCCACTGGACCCTGGACAGCCATCAGTAAAGGGAAGTGTCTCTGAACTCTTATTATAATTAAGCCCAGTGAATCTCAAGTTTTAAGAATCAACTTTCCCGTATAATCAAGCCAAGTTAATCTCTAGTTTTAAGAATCAACTTTCTCGTATAATTCAGACAAGTGAATATCTAGTTTCAAGAATACGATCTTTTACGTAGATTTAAGAAAAGTGAATCGATAATTTTAAGAACAAAGACTTCACGTAGAATTAAGTACTTGACTTTAATTTTAATGATATTTTTTACCTAATGAAGAATAACTTTAGCTTAAGACTAACCCCACGATTAGAAAAATAAATGCCTTATAGTAAATACATAAATTGCTTTTCAGTTCCTAACTTTTTGCGTTATTCCTAGAATTATAACCCACTGCATTAATTAGCGTCTTCTCAATCGTTAATAACATCGATTATATTAACAATCGTAATATTCCGTGACATTCTCAGAGATAATTGATTCTCTCGCATCTCGGACTTTAACGAGATGTTTATTCGATTGTCAGAGAATCGAATATTCATTCAAAAAGTTTGTCACAGACAAATTCTCACGGAATCAATGTTTAAGTCCCAGAAGCGTCGGAATTCATTGGAAAACACAAACCGAGATTTTATTTTCATTTATTTATTTATTTTATTTTGCAAAAACAGTTATAGAGACCAATACAATGCAAAGCGATAAAAAATTACAGAAATATAGTTAGCACAATTATATAACACAGAGGTAAAACAAAAATAGCTACGAAGAGTTATTAGTAGGAACATAATGTTATATTATAATAAGTTCGTGCTTAAAATTATTGTAGGTCATGTGAAAAATATCCACATTTCCTGCGAGTTTATTAGGAAAACTCAAACGCAGATGATGGTCATTATTTTTCTCCAGTTTTTAAAAGTATTTTGAGATTTTTAAACCACCATTTAATTCAGAAAGGCCGGTTTTTATATTCAATGAATTATTTGGCCGTAATGTGCTTCTAATATTCCATGCGGTATGAATTCGAACTAGTGTTTTTTTTTAAATACGACAGATGACGATAATTAATTTTTTCAATGTCACGCCAAATTTGTTCGAAAATAGTTTATTTATTGGCATATCTATTATCTATGCTAACGTCAGTTCGTGTAGTTTGCTTTGCTCTATTTATAACTATATATTTTCCGATGTCTCCCCACATGCGATGTAAATATTGTTTACTACTTATTTGTACAAATACTACAAGGAAATCTCTAAATAAGATATTTTTATGCTTTCAAAGGGACAAGGAAGGGAGAAAAAGTGGTATAATGCTATGAAACGACAACTCGATCAAAAATCGAATTATTTCTTTGAAAAAGTCGCCTTTGTTGTAAAAACCGTTTAAATGTAAGTAATATTAAAAACAATATTTATTTCCAACAATTTACGATTAATTCGGTATAATTCCATGCAAAAATTTGTGAGCATGACAGTTGTTTTTCAAATGATTTGATTGCTTTGTAAATAATAAGAATCTGCTATAGTGTACATACGTCTTCTAATGTTAATTTTTTTTATATTTCAGCATGAAGACGTTAACAACTATATCAGGTTCCGAATTTGATTTCTGAAAAAATGCATGCCTCTATACTCTACAACCATATTCTTCCCTATCATGGATAAAATAATAAGGATAGTATGCGCTCTAATTAATCTACAAGGCGTTTTAATTAAGTAAAGACTGGAGTTGATTTTCCAGTCAATTGTATGTTGAAAAATCAATAGGCAGTTACTGAATACATAAATAATCTATGTGCATCCATTATATCTTATAGCACTCAAATAATTACTTTCAACTAATTATATCAACATCCAACATGTAATAAATAATTTATGTAACCTACATGACTTTCATAATTATCTTTTAAATCTCTACTGAAATGTACTTTTCTTTTTCTCGCCTAAAGAAATGAGGATGATTATAATATATCCACATACTGTAAATTGAAAAATGTTAGGTTAGAATCATTAGAAATAACCCGCCTAACTAAAAAAATAGACCCCAACTTCGTAATGAATAAACAATAAGAGTCATTTGCCAAATCTCCGCTCCTATATCCATTGTAATTTTTAATTGTTATCATATGTTCTAAGTAAAATATCTATTCTGTTTTATATAAAACCTAATTATAAGACTATTACTGAAAAGATGTTAATCAAAAAATCCCATAGCATAACAATTATAATAAAATAAAAGTGGAAATAAGTTTCATGTGTGTTATTATATAATGAAAAATGTTACTCTATATTCTATTGAAAGGTTACATCAGTAATGAGAATTCATAAAGAGGAGTCAAGGGAGGTAATTAAAACAAATTATATATTTTACACATCTCCCCATTTGTATTTCAGTTTTGTGAAACTTGCATCCGACAAAAATTGGGTACATTTTATAATCAGTTATTTGCATAATGCTTCATCATACTTCATATCCGATTGAATGACTTCTCGAAGTTTTCAAGTCATAATTGGCAAACACAATACAGTGCAGCCTGTTTCTGGGCAAAATGCATCTGCGGTTGCGTCTGTGCCGTAACTTTGGGAATAGGTTGTATTGAATATGTCAAGTATAATTACCCCTAAACGTGGAACAGATGTTGAATATTTTTGAAATAAATAGCGAAACAACTGGTAAGGAGAGTCAGTTGTCATTCAAGAGCCGAACAAGTCTTTTACTTATCTTGCCTTCGCCTTCCCTGAAACCTTCCATATTTGCTACCTCGCCAAGCCTCTGAACTCTGCCTGAGGGATCCTGGGACCTACCTTGTCAGGAGTAGCCGGCCCTGCTCGGACTCGCCAGGACCAGGATCAGGCAGAGAACAACCTCAAACAGTGCTCTCACTTTAGCACTGGGTGTGAGAGACCAGAAGAATGGCACTACTATAAGGCATCCTCAGAAGATATTGAACGTATTTGGAACCAGCGTCCTATATTTACAGTTTTTGTGCACACAGGTGTCCAGAACCACACCTGTCCAGTAAATAATCTCTAAAAATGTTTTTTTTTTTAAATAATTTTTTGTTGATTTTGTTATTTATTACACAATAAAATTGGTGCGTCGTATCCATAAAATACACCACATATTGTTTTAGTGAAATGTTTTGAAAATAAAGTGGCCCGGCTTTATACCTACAACAAACAAGAAACATTATTATACCGTATATATATAGTTGTGGCATATTAAAATGCATTATTGTCAAATAGTTGACTACTCACCACACCCCCCCTTCCCTGACCCGATCCCTAATATGTCACTGGAGAGAGAGTGCCTGCAGTTCTATAAAAACGCTTGTCGCGGGATGTCAAGAGTGTTCATCGCCGCGAATAAGCAACGAGCCAATTCTGGAGAAGTGAAGTAATCAGTGAGGTGAGTAAGTTCTAAAGGTTCCACGAACAAGGTAGGCATATTTCAATTTCTGTGGCATCCACCCGTTTTCTATTCAGCACTTCCTTCACCCCCTTTTTCTCAACTTCGCCGACAGTCCAGAATTGGAATTGAATTGGAGCTATCGAAACATTGGTCCTAGAGCCGGATATAGGAAATATTGGTCTTTCTCCGTTTATATGTAAATCTATCAATGCAATAGAAGATTATATCCATTTCAAGATTATTTCTATTATTTCAAGTTTTTATCTACTTCTAATTGCGTTAATTTCGTATTGCGTAGGTAGATTTTCGGTAGGTAGTTACGACCGACCAAGATACACATACGATAATTAACTTGTAATTTCAAAATTTCAGAACACTTTTTATGCATTACGTTAATTCTATTGTAGATTGTAAATTTTCTAACAATGAAGATATGAATATTCCTCGAGAAAACCTGTCGGGACTTCGGGAATTAAATCGAGAAAAACTGTTTGAAGAATTTTTATGTCACTTTGTTTTTCGTAAATTGGAGTCAACTGAGCGTCGGTCTTTTGAAAGTAAAGTAGAGAAAGACGAGATTCCCACGGTAGAAAAATTAATATATTTCTTGTCGGTGCAGAACCGCATCAATATGTTATCAGAGATAACAGATAACAAAAGAGGAAGACGTTCGTTATTCGTATCCAATGATATCGCTAAAAAAATAACTTGCCGAAAATGTAATCTTGGTCATAACATCATAACATGTGAATCATTTCTATTACTGGACCCAAACAGCAGGGGAGACATTGTCAAAAAAGAAAAATTGTATTTTAATTGTCTGCATCCACACTTCGTTAAATGTTGCAAGTCCAAATTTCGTTGTAAATATGCAATAAAACACATAATACGCTTCTGCATAGCGATAAAGGCTCCCCTTTGCGGAACAGTAATTGTACTGAGGGCGAGTCTAGTAACGTCCGTTATAATGTCGCCTATGAAACTGAGTTATAGCGTACAAAAAGTGATGTCGGCCCTCACCTGACAAAGGAGTGGTAAGGGTTAAAAGATCTTAGCCGTATTTTCTAAATACTTCCGTTTAGGTACGTTATTTATAAAGGTAATCAAATTATTCACCAGAAGGCATTCATAACTGTTTTTTGAATTTGTTGCTAGTTACTTCCTTCTCCCTTGTAAGAGTAGTACAGTTCTCCCCGGAACAGGAATTCCTAGTGAGGTGGACTGTGAATATACGAACCTCTAATAACATACTCACCTAACAATATAACGCACAATAAAATAACGAATCTATCCTCAAATAAATAAAGTTAAAAATACATGTAGTCAATTCATAAGGTCCATCACATGTCACACGATTAATCAAAACACTCGATCTGGCAGCGCCCATATGCATTATTTAATGAGTGTTTCTCACAATGCTTATATACTGTATTTTGCTATTTTTTTTCGGCAAACCGTTAATAAAAAAATATTATAATAAGGGCATTTTTTTGTTTATTTTTTTGATGACTAATAAATATTGTATGACGATTTAAAATATGTTATAACATTTTCGCGCCGAACAGAACTTTACTGTCATGTCATCGATCCTCCCCTTTTTGCACACAGGCGACTGATCTGACTGACTGAGGGGAACCCTTGGACTAATAAGGTTTCAACTGACGATTTGGGCTGATTTGAGTTATTGATTGGAAATGGTTCCAACAACTGCACTATTCTTCATTTTTTCTATAGACACCAACAAAACCTAGTGAATATTAACGGAATTAGAAAGTGTTAAAAGTTCCAACTGCTTCACTAATTTACTATAATTTGTGAAACAAGGTGATGATCAAGTGCAGATGGAACCTTGTTACTCCAACGTAAAAAGTTATTTTGTAACTCACTTTACATTAATGCATACAGAGCGTTCCAACTTGTGGACTGTCAGGTTTCCACGCGCTGCAATTAGAACTGTAAATTTGATTATTAAAGCATAATTCTTTATTAAAATGATTGAATACGAGGATTATAGCGATTCTGCAAGATCTTATAAACCACCAGACATCGATTCTGACACATCTATCGACTGTTTTCTATACGGTCTTCCGGCAGATAAAATAAAAGAAGTGATGAAGCATGTACCTATATTTCACATGGTGGAGTCGCACTACTGCCGAGGCAGTATTTATAGTCGAATCTGGACGTGGTGAAAACGAATGATTTGTACACAAAATATTGCGAAAAGGAGAAAAAAAAACAACGGCAGTGAAATAGAGCGTCTACAGGCCTATTTTTATGAGAAAATTTAATTTTAAGTTTTTTCATGAAAAACCTGATAGATGTTATATTTGCAATTAACAGCTCGATGCAAAATATGCTAATCTGTTGATGGAATATTGATCATTACGGTATTAAAATCACATTAAAGATAAGATGGCTGAGAGAGGACAGAGATTCTGATTATAAAAATGATATGCCCGTCCTTTATTTTGATTTGATCATGTCCGAAAGCAGAAGTAAGTTCCTTCTTATTGTAAAAGAAAATTGAATGTGTACAATTTAACTGCACACTACTCGGTAACCAAAAGCAAATATTTTGTGCGATATGGAATGAGAGTAAGTCAGGTTGTGCTGAAAATGACTTAGCGAATGCTTTTAAAAAGATTTTAAATTTGCTTTAGGTTGCTGAGAATAATTTCACTGAATTGAGAAAGTGGAGTAATTCGTGTATTCCCCAAAATAGGAATTCTTTTACTAATACCGTTTTATATTTTCTCGATAAAAATCCACAAATAACTTCGATTACCATGAAGTACTCGATGCCTAGCCATTCCTGCATACAAGAAGTTGACAGAGGTCACAGTGCCATTGAGAAGGTCATGTCCAAGACCGAGTCCTTTTCTCCACTCAGTCTAGAGAGTACTGAAGTCAGTGAATATAAGAAATCCACTTAGAGTTTTGCAAATGAGCGCTGATGATTTTAAAAATTGTGGCAGTGCTTCGAAGCGGATACCGTGTTTCAGAAGTGTCTATATTTCGGTTAACACAAAACATGCATGAAGTGGAGTATAAAAATGCATTTAGCTGTAATGTTTAGAAAACTGAAAACTTAAGAAATCGTGATAAACCAACGAGAAACAGTAATTTGATCGATTAATTGGCATTTTCTATTTCCACATTGATTGAACCGAAAAACGCAAGAAACATGCAAGTAATGAAGACCGAAAATATTACTAAGCATTGCTATAGTTTAAAACATCGGTTTATTGTATACATGGGTTAATACACAATACTGTTAATTCACTTTTTATTTTGTACGATCTAGAATACTATTTTTGTTTGTTTTATTTTAAAAACAATAATTACTTTTTTTACAGAAACACCACACAGGAGGGCCTGAGGGAAATAATTTCCCTCAAGGCCTATATAATCTTTGGGATGCTGTGTGGAGGGCCTTTTAGATGATAGGAAGGAGTGAACTTGGGTCTTGAAGAGACCCATGTTGTAGGATGGAGGAAACACAGAGACCGGCAGATCATTCCACAGCCCAGCTGTTGAACACAAGAACGAGTCGTAGAAGCGACCCGTTCTCATGTGACAAATGTCAACCGTTCGAAAATGTTGGGCACGCGTTTGGCGTGTTTCCCAACTATGCACCGGTGCCGAAGGGATCAATGACGCTAGTTCCAAAGAGCATCTTCCATTAAAATACCGGTAGAACAAGGACAGCAATCCCACCGGACGTCTGTGCTCCAAAGATTGCAATCCGTTTGTTAAGATAGGCGCTCCGAGTCAAGGGTTTTTTTCAGATATTTTGGGACTCCCGACCAAAGGTGGCGGCCTAATTCTAAAGTGGGGCGCACTTGCAATTTGTTTGCAGTTGTGTACTTAGGTACAAATTATTATTTTTGCTTTTTATTGTTAAACGAATCTTCTATTGTTATAATTATTCCCTATATTAGTATTAAGGATCTTGTGCTTACCATTTTTGCTGATTTTTTTTATTGAGCATACTTCTTTCATAATTGTAATTATTATTTTTTTCTATTTATTTATCAGTACACCTCTCAGAATAAAGAATTATTGATCTATTTATTTATTGTTCGATTGCATTCCTAAATTTCGTAACAGTGTGAATTTAAACACAATTTCATAGGAGAGAAGTACATCGAAAACTTCATTTCTGTAAGAACGTATGAGTGAAATCACTCAATTGTGTAACAAGGTTCCAACTGAAAAAACGACTTTCCCAGATTTCGTATTTCTAATGAATAATGATCCTTGATTATATTTAAAATCAGTTAAGAACCAAAAAATGATTTTTATTCCTCAAGTACCATGCTTTACAGATTCTGCTGAAATTTTTAAACTTTTGCACGTTATGACAATTAGACAACTTTACGCTTATGTTGCAATCCTTCACCTCTTTTAATCTACCTACAATAACATAAATCATTTTAACAAGATCTTCAACAAATTACACCCTCAATATCCCAAGTCTTCCACCCACGGACAAAGACTTTTTAAATACAGTGCAATATAGTTATATCTCCAAATGACTACGTCTTTCAAAAAAATAAGAGGGAATACACCAACACATTTAATAAAAATTTAATATCTCGATCTGGATAAAAACAAAAGGAACAGATTTTTTCATGACTCAATTACGCCAAATCGAAATTAAAATAACAACATTTACACCAAATATATATAATTACGTTGCATTTTTGTCTATTTTACAATATTTTTATTTTATTTTTTATTATTCTTTAACATAATTGTATAACCATTTCACTGTAATACTATAGCATAAATACGTGAACACCTCAGTACGGATTCACCTAGTGAAGCGTGTTATGTTTTGACAATTTACAGTACTTAGGCATCATTCTATAAAATAATTGCTTATATTGTAAAAAATGTATCTAATTAAATAGATATAAATAATAAAAACATCAAATTTCAAACTGTTTTCTTATTTTTCAATGGGACTATTTCTTAAGTAAATAAAACACGAATTTCTGTCCAACCACTGTTCTTTAAGAAGTTCTGCTCTCATTTTTTTCAGCCAAATCGTTTTCCATCACTGTGGTAGGTAAATACAAACAATTCATTAAATGTCTTGAGACATTGTGTGCTGGAGTAATCATATTACTGGTTTAGAGAGTATCTACTACAGAATAATTGTTTCAGTCGCTATATTCTCTCAATTTTGGCAATAGTAGCGGCTAGCCTCACGGCCGCCAGTCGACAGCTCTGGGCATTTCGACACTTTCCGGGATCCGCAAAAGATGGTGCTACTCCTTCACTTTTCCTTTAAGCGATCCATTTGTAGAGAAGCGGAGTCGGCATATTTCGATGACTCGTTTACATAATAATGTTTCCTGAGAGTGTTTACATTATAATGTTTCGGGTTGGTGGTTTACACAATGGAAAAAAGAGAGTAATAATCGGAAACTTTTAAGCTTATTTTGAATTGTTTTTAATTGTATTGGAGAGGTCATTAATATCTTTTATTTTTCTATTTATTCATTGCTGTGTGTAATGGTGTTGTGCAAATAGGGTATTGATTTTACATGTGTGAGAATACGAATTTAAATCTTGTGCGATTTTATGTGATGCATTAGTATTTTTGTTTTTATTTTAGTACATATTTGAAGTATTGTTTTTTTTTCTTTAAATGTCACTAGGAATGTTTATGTAGGTACTTTAAATTCTTCAGATAGTAATTTTGTGTAGTAATTCCTAGGTTTTTTTAGTATGACTGTAATGATCAGTTTTTGTATAGTGTTTACTGGGTTCATTTTTTTTTTTTAAATGAATATCGCACAAGAGTCCCAACTGCTCACAACCGTCTGGAGCCAGTGAGACTATTGCATTCCCAATTGGGGAATGTTGTGAGGCAGAAGGTATTGGGGTGGGGAAGGAGAAGGGAAATAGGGAAATACCTGGGTATTCAGATCTGGTCACCAAAGACGGCTAAAAGCCATTTCAAGCAACGTTTGAATTCTGAACGGTGGTCTTTCACCAGGCCGATACTGAGAGTATCTTCCACTCTGGAACGTGCGCAAATACACTATTATTTTTTTTAATTAATTAATTGTGAAACATCACAAATTAATTAAATAAAATTTACTTGCGCACGCCGGGAATTGAACCCGCGACCTTCGGATTCGCAGTCGAGAGCCTTACCCCTCGACCATGGAGGCCGTCAAGGCCGGTTGATATTATATGCTGATCTCCCACTAATAACGGCGTATTGTAAAGTGAAATGATTTAGCACATGACATATTAAATAAAAGTGTTTTATTGACACAAATGTTCTTATTCACATATATATATTTTTTATTAAATTAAATTATGTATAGTGAGTAATAGAAATGCAAAATTACTTCAATTTCTTAACTTAACTAACTATATTAATTAACTACATTTTATTCTTAACCTATTTTAATACTTATATTATATATCATATTACTTAATATTACATTATATTATTTGAATCGCTAATCCGGCTGTTCCTGTGAGGTCACACCCAACAAGCCATAGATTTCGTGCGTTTTGGTGGGCTTTAAAACTTTAAAAATTATTTTAACCATGAAAACAAACTTAAAAAAAATTTAAAAAAGCCGTAAATTAAGTTAGGATGTCCAACATTAATAAAAAAAGAAAATGGACTGGAGTTCCTTATTAAGGACAGTAGGAACATCCACAAACTTAATAAAATAACGATAATCCACTCGACTTTAATTATTTATTATATTAGAGGCGTTTTACATGTTATATGGTAAAATTTTAATTATAATAGTGACACAGGTGAAAAATGTATTATGGTAGGTAAATCGATAGTATGGACCGTATTCACAAAATATAACAACAAAATGTTTAACATGTTTCAGAAACAAATTCAACAATAACATTGTCTATCTATAATTCAATATAATTAGCAAAAAACGCAACCAGAAAGAGAATTAAACTTTCTACATAACATGCCTTAGAGACATTACTGTAATACAGTTATATTCCATTCGCATAGTTGCAAAACACATTAATAGAGCTCTTCACGTTTGCAAAAGTACTGTCAGAACTAAAAAATCGATAATGTACAAAACACACAGCGCACTCACTCATACTTATGCTCTAGACACGTCTCTTGGAGATGTGTATTATTAATGTTTTGTATACTTGTATTCCGTGCAGTTGAAAATATATCAAAAAAAGTATTAGGTTCTGCACGAAGTCTAGGTTCAAGTGAGTTTTTGAATGACCCAGTACAGAAATTATTGTTACAGTTGAATAAAATTTTAGATCGAGTAGTTCTAGTTGGAATATTAAATTTAATTAAGCTAAGTAAATTAAGGCTGCCATATTACCAATAATTTTTTTAAAAATAAAAATGAATTCAGAAACGAAACATCTATCTGTGAGTTTTAGTAATTTTAATTATTTCATTGAGTAATTGTAATTTATAGTTTCAATGGGGAATCTTAGTTAATTGTTAACATATCTTTGAAATTTATGTTACATTTTTTCAATCGAATCGGAAAGGGTTTTATAGTGGGGGGACCATATGAAATAATTATATTCGACTTGACTTCGAACGAACTGAGGAAGAGAATAATAATAATTTTAGTGTTGAAATATTACTGATGTCTGGCATTTCGAAGAATGAAGCCTACCATTAAGTACTTTATTTGTGATTGATATGTGTAAGAAAATTTAATTTTGAATCCAAAATAATGCCAAGATGATTTTTTTGATAGACAAGATGTAAATATTGTTGATTTTGTATTGAAAGTTGAATAAACCAACCTTTATTCTAAAACATCTGATTGTATGGCTTTAACTAATGTAACTATTCCAAGCAGGTGTCCTCAACCTATTTAACGTGTATCTAATTAATTATAATTTCTGTAAACACACTGAATACAAAGTTCATATTTTAGGTGTTCCTCGGCAATAAATTTATCTATTTAATAAAATGATTAAAATACATGAGGATTTATCTAAGGCAACAGAAAAAAATGTTTTGTCGATAAATCAGGAAAACAAAGTTCATATATGCGTAGGTCTTGGTATGTTGATAACTTGCCGAGCGGTGCGTTAGTGAGCGAGAAGGGTTCTGGGTTTCGCTCACCGTGCCACCATGCGCGGTAGTCAGTACAAGCCAGCGGTCTACCGGTTATAATGTGCGTATCATGAATTTTATGCATGGCGGACGTTCTTTCCTAGTTTTCAGCAACTACACACAATATTTTACTTGTGTACATATGTATTTCTAATCAAATGATTTAAATAAGTAATAAATGCAAATTATTAATTCAAAGAATACAAAATTCTAAATGCAACCCTGTGTACTTAGTACACAGCACCGGAGTTCGGGAGATTTTCTAGCACCGTAAGGGAAGGGTTGAGTGGATAGTGAGAATTGAAGGGAAGATGTTGAGAATTCAATCATTATTTTTTAACTGAAGAAATTTGGCGTATTGATTCACGAGTATTTCCAGAGATATTAAGATGGTTAGTTAATTACTTTGGGGGAGCCAGCCTATGTTTCGAATATTGTAGTCGCCTATTAGCAGCAATCTGGCTTCTGGATATTCTACTATAAGGTCTTCGAAGTCTTCGGTGTGATTTTTGTATATTTTTTTATAAAGATACAGTTGAAATGTATACACATCCAAGAATAAATTTATCAAAACTTGTCTTGATTAGAACAAACAGCTCATGAATGTTTCTGCATATACATTTCAGTCTGGACGAAATTAGTGATTTGGAGTCAGATATTAAAACTCCACTACTTCTTGATTTGGTGCCAGTTTTGGTACTTCTATCGTAGGGGTTGGTGTTGTGGGAAGTAAAGAATGAAGTAAGTCCTCCAGAATAACATGGGCAACATCTTCCGCTAAGTGCGATGGTAGTTGGAGATTTTAAAATATTGTCGGGTTACAAGTAACCCAAGAATAGATGCCATCCTTTTAAAAGGAAAAAAAAAGAGAGAGGCTGCTCGTAAAATGACAATGTAATTTCCCCATCAAAAGTGTCCATTTGCGGCTCATAATATGACTTACCGTGAAGGATTTGGCTTCAATCGCATCACATGAACGGTTACGTTTTTACAGTGAGTCAGCATGTGCCGCGTTAAAATATTTTGGGAAAGCGCGCTTTGCAGTCGGGACAAAAAAAGGTTTTTCTTCGCTGTAAGAACGCATGTGCGACGTCAAATTTCCCTTACGATAACATGAGTATTTACAGTGTGGATATGAAAAAGATTTTTGGCTGCAGTGAGTCAACAAGTGTGAGTTCAAATCTCCTTTACGATAAGATGAAACTGCACTCGGAACATGAAAAAGGTTTTATTCCACTGAGTGTTTCTTCAAATCTGCTTTTTGATAACATGAATAAATGCACTCGGAGCATGAAAATGGTTTTATTCCACTGTGAGTCAGTATGTGTATCTTCAAAACTACTTTCCGATGGCAAGATTAACTACACGTGGAACATGAAAAAGGTTTTTCTCCACTGTGAGTAAGCACGTGTGTCTCCAACCTATATTTTTGATAACATGAATAATTGCACTCGGAACATGAAAAAGGTTTTTCTCTGCAGTGAGTCAGAATGTGTGATTTCAAATTTCCTTTAAGATAACACGAATAACTGCAGGAGGAACATGAAAAAGGTTTTTCTCCACTGTGAGTAAGCATGTGTGTCTTCAACCTATATTTTTGATAACATGAACATTGCACTCGGAACATGAAAAAGGTTTTTCTCTGCAGTGAGTCAGAATGTGTGATTTCAAATTTCCTTTACGATAACACGAATAACTGCAGGAGGAACATGAAAAAGGTTTTATTCCACTGTGAGTCAGCACGTGTTTCTTCAAAACTACTTTCCGATAACATGAATAACTACACTAGGAACATGAAAAAGGTTTTTCTCCAATGTGAGTAAGCACGTGTGTCTTCAACTTATCTTTTCGATAACATGAATAACTGCAATCGGAACATGAAAAAGGTTTTTCTCCGAAGTGAGTCAGCACGTGTTTCTTCAAAACTACTTTCCGATAACATGAATAACTACACTTGGAACATAAAAAAGGTTTTTCTCCAATGTGTGTCAGCACGTGTGTCTTCAAATCTCCTTTTTGATAACATGAATAACTGCACTCGGAACATGAAAAAGGTTTATATCCACTGTGAGTCAGCACGTGTTTCTTCAACGCTTCTTTTCGGTAATATGAATAACTGCACTCGGAACATGAAAAAGGTTTAACTCCGCTGTGAGTTAGCATGTGGGATTTCAAATATCGTTTTCGATAACATGAATAACTGCAGTCGGAACATGAAAAAGGTTTTATTCCACTGTGAGTCAGGACGTGTTTCTGCAAAGATGCCTTTTGATAACATGAATAACTACACTCGGAACATGAAAAAGGTTTATTTCCACTGTGAGTTAATACGTGTCTCTTTAAATTATCTTTTTGGTAATATGAAGAGTCACACTCGAAACATGAAAAAGGTTTTTTTCCACTGTGGGTAAGCACGTGTGTCTTCAACTTATCTTTTCGATAACATGAATAACTGCACTCGGAACATGAAAAAGGTTTTTCAACGCTATGAGTCAGCATGTGTGATTTCAATTTTCCTTTTAGATAACATGAATATCTGCAGGAGGAACATGAAAAAGGTTTTTTTCCACTGTGAGTCAGCACGTGTGCCATCAACTGATCTTTTCGATAACATGAATAATTACACTCAGAGCATGAAAAAGGTTTTATTCCACTGTGAGTCAGCACGTGTTTCATCAACGCATCTTTTCGGTAATATGAATAACTGCACTCGGAACATGAAAAAGGTTTTTTTCCACTGTGAGTTAACACGTGTCTCTTTAAATTATCTTTTTGGTAATATGAAGACCCGCACTCGAAACATGAAAAAGGTTTTTTTCCACTGTGGGTAAGCACGTGTGTCTTCAACTTATCTTTTCGATAACATGAATAACTACACTCGGAACATGAAAAAGGTTTTTCAACGCTATGAGTCAGCATGTGTGATTTCAAATTTCCTTTTAGTTTACATGAATAACTGCAGGAGGAACATGAAAAAGGTTTTTTTCCACTGTGAGTCAGCACGTGTGCCTTCAATCGATCTTTTAGATAAGATGAATAATTGCACTCAGAGCATGAAAAAGGTCTTTCAACGCTATGAGTCAGCATGTGTGATTTCAAATTTCCTTTTAGATAACATGAATAGCTGCAGGAGGAACATGAAAAAGGTTTTTTTCCACTGTGAGTCAGCACGTGTGCCATCAACTGATCTTTTCGATAACATGAATAATTGCACTCGGAGCATGAAAAAGGTTTTTCTCCGCTATGAGTCAGCATGTGTGATTTCAAATTTCCTTTTAGTTTACATGAATAACTGCAGGAGGAACATGAAAAAGGTTTTTTTCGACTGTGAGTCAGCACGTGTGCCTTCAATCGATCTTTTCGATAACATGAATAATTACACTCGGAGCATGTAAAAGGTTTTTCAACGCTATGAGTCAGCATGTGTGATTTCAAATTTCCTTTTAGATAACATGAATAACTACAGGAGGAACATGAAAAAGGTTTTTCTCCGCTGTGAGACAGCATGTGTGTCTTCAAATTTACTTTTCGAGCGATGCTGTCGGCACATTCAAAGGGTTTTTCTCCAGTATGGGTGCGCAGGTGCCGTTTTAACGTCGACTTGTGAGAGCAAGAGTAGTCACATTGAGGACAAGAGAATCGTTTTTTTTCAGGATTCGTCTTCGGGGCTAATAATAAGTACAAACAATTCATTAAGATATATAATTCATTAAGAGCGGGAATCGTTCACTTGAACACCCAAAAGAAAAACGGATTTTACCTGCTGTCTGGTTAATTCTTTCAGAGTGCTCTATGCATTCATTTTTAACATCCAGGATTTCTACGTCAATTTCCGTGTAAGGAATACCTCCTCCATATTCTTTTCGGGGTCGTGGTTCTGCCTTGAAGGTAGCAGTCTTCACTGTAATGATACCTGGATAAACAAAGCAACAATAAATTCATTGATATGTTGAGAATAAGAGCGTATTACAATCAACACTACGGTGGTCCTATAGTCTTAAATATGGTGTCGTATCAATAAATTTATAGGATAACAATAGGCGGTAGAAGATCTAAAAAAACACATATTTATTGATTTTGAAAATGATTGATCATATATATACTTGAAATATACAAAAGGAAGGCGACAAATATTCACAACAAAACGTTCATACTCATGTGAAACTCGAAAGAGGATTGCTGATCAACTGGGAGAACTTTCATCGCCAGATCCCAAAAAAATTCTGGTTTGGTGACTGAGCAGGCGATTTTTATGTGTGGAGATTTTGCTGATTAGTAGGTGTGATGTTGGTGCTGTGCTAATTGATCTCAAAAGATCTTTTAGTTATTTTTTTCTATTTTTATAATAAGAAGATAATATAGTTATGTTGATTAAAAGAAGTTGTAATTTTGTTAGAATTTTATCCGAAAAAATTTTAAACTACAAAAACTTGTAATATTTCTAATAAAATATAGACACTTTGTTATTTCAATGAAAAACATGCTTTCCAATCTTAACAGTTTCAGTACTAAAGGGATTAGATAATCCCAAGAATTTTCAAATCATCGCTGAACTCTCAAAATGCATTGTTAATGGGTTTTTATTAATCCAGCGCCAAACAATGTTGGGTTCAAATGATCCCAGGTAGGAAAATCCGATTTTCATGAAAACTACAGTATTGTGGTCAATATATGTTTTAAATAATATGTTATACTGTACTTTCAATGTGTTATCTATTTCATATTGTTTAGAGAAGAAAAGTAGTATCGAAACGGTTAAACATAATATTTTATTAATCATCTTACTGAATGGCTACTATTATCCAATTAAAAAAATTGTAAAAACACAATTATTGTATCAAAAAATCGGCATCAAAGCTTCGGGTATCTCATACCCGACTCATAGCCGGTGTAAAAATTTCTTACCTCATTCACGCTGGGTTAATGTTGAAATTGAAAATAGTAGAAAAACCGAGAAATATACTCCCCAAGAAAAAATTAAAATTAAACATTAAAAAAACAGTAGCGGACTTTGGGAAAAGAAGCTGTACCGTACTGTAGAAGTGAGTACCGCACAAGAGTCCCAGCTGCTCCCAGCCGTCTGGGGTCAGCGAAGTGTTGTGAGGCTGAAGGTAGTTGTGAGGGGAAGGAGATTGGAAGGAGGAAGGTGGGGAAGTACCTGCCTATTCAGATCTGGTCACCATACACGGCTAAACCCACTTCAAACCAACATTTCGAGTCAGAATGGTGGTCTTTCTCCAGAGCGATTCTGAAAGTATCTACCACTCTAGAACGTACCGAATATATACTTTATATTATTTTTAATAAATAAATTGAAAATAAGGCAAATTAATCAAATAAAATTTACTTGCGCATTCCGAGATTTGAATCCACGACCTCCGGATTGGTAGCCGAGTATCGTAACCACTAAACCACGGAGACGGTCAATATTATTAAGTTGCATCATTTACCAATAAAATAACGACATTTAAAATTTAGGCCAAATAAAAACAGCGAATCAAAATATAACGCAAAGCAGTTCTTCAAGATACTTCTACTTAATGCTACAAAAAGCGTTATGGTGAAATACACATTACACAGGTTTACTTTTAGACATGGGTGAAGTATCAATAATAGCAATAAGAGGCAGTGATTTAAATCAATTATAACAACTCAGTTGAAAAAAGGAAGGAATGATGTTGAAAAACAATGTAAATCTTTAAATATTTTCAATCTAAATGTGAAAAATTGTATTGAGAGTAATGATTGAGGGCATGTACCGATGCATTCACGCAAGCTATATATTATACACTAAACAAACGACCACACACGTAATTATCTATTCATACGTAATATCCAAACTCTAGAAATTATTCGTAGATACGTACTACAAAGTGAAGCAGGTTATGGAAATCTGCAATAACACATTCCGAAAAGATCTTTTAATTGCAATAAATAGGTGTTGCTAAAACATTCATCCAAATACAATAAAATAATATCCACATCTCGGTAATGTGCAAAACGACTATTGTTGGTTGCGTTTTGTTAGTAAAATGCAGTAAAAAAAATAACAACATGTTTCACTTTCCAGGTGAAATAAAATGGCTACTTGGTGTTAAGAAGGCGGTTTTATTATATTAAATAAGATTTTTTTTGAAAACTGCGGTAAAATATTGCGAGGATTATCAGTACACAGTTATTAAAAAAATAGATAAAACGGAACTAATGGATGAGAAGGGGGAAGTTGAAACAGCTGTACTGGCAAAATATAATAAATTAAAATCCAGAAATTAACAAATGGCTTGCAACTTACTAGCTGTCTGAAATCTCTCAGAATACTGCACACAGTCCTTCTTTACATCTGGGAGGTCGATATCTATATCAGTATACGGCATTTCAACTCCGCCTTCTTCGTCGGACCCTGGTTCCGTCTTGATGGAAACACTCTCTGGGTTTCGAACATCCATGGTACTGCTTTGATAACGTCCTGGTACGATGGTAATTGGTTCGAGATTTAAATTAACAAACCTGCAACAGTACATTGTGTAATTATTTATTTGAGTAGTACCAAAAGAGCACTTAATAATTAGCTTCAGTTAAAAATAAGTAATAAGTAAAGTAAAAGTAAACTTATTAGCGTGTAATGTTATTTCAGTTTAAAAGTTCATTCTATTTTACGGATCGACCAAAACACTAAGCACGACAATACAAAATATCTTGGAAGAATAATAAATAATTTTGGAATAATAAAGAATAATAAAAAAAATGGATATATATCAACCTCACTGTAGAAGGAATAATAAAACGTATCTAGCCCCTCTATAACATGCGTAACGTTTGTTATTAAACATGAAAACAATTAAAATGGTCTGTTATGCTTTAATTCAGTCCCTGTCGCAGTGTGGCATCATTGGGCAATTTGATGGCAACATACCCCACTAGCGCTTCTAGAGGCCCGGGCTACAGGCTTTTAGACTGAATTGCTATTTTATTATCTTTCTAAACACTTTAGACAGTGCACGAGCAGTGAGGCTTTGAATGTTAATATAATCTTAATAGCCTCTTCAGCACAAAAAATAGTAAAATCATATGTAGGTTACCTAATATTAACTTTATGAATTTTTGATTACCATAATTTATTAACAATGTATTTCACAGAAAATCCATTAAAATGTATAGAAAAAACCAAATCCGAAAACTCTCGCCGCTAGGGGCGTAAATGTACCATTTTGCCAACTCAATGTTTGGTAAATATCAGGAGCTGCGCGTATTGGCGAAATACGCCGGTCAATTTCAATCTGTCGAAGAAACGTCACTAGAAAAGAAGCAATTCTTAAATTTTAAAAAACTTCGCGAAAAGAGATTGCGTATATTTAAATAACTTCAAGCTGTATAAAGATTTGTTTCGTTTAATAGTTTTTATACCGTTACTTCAGAAAGCCGTGGAATAAGTGTAATTGCGGAGCTGATCAAATGAAACGTCAGATCAATATAACCATAGACAATATATAAACGTGAAAAGTTTTTTTCAATGAGCCTGTGACGGTACCTACTTAGTAACTGATAATTATAATTAATTTGTTTCGTGTTGTATTTAAGAGTCCTTTGTAGAACTCCATTTTAATAAAGTTTTTTTTTAAATATAAAACATTTTTATTATTATTTTTTAAAGGTTTACGATAAATAATTATTATTTTGCAATAATTTATGATTACTAATTGCATAGCAAAACAATTTTATAAATAAAACGTTGTCATACCCGTAGGAAGATGCATTTGGCCGAAATTCACAGACATGCTTATTTTAAAACCACTTGCATTATCACTCAGGGGAGAAATGCATGGTTGATATATATTAACGTCCCCAAGTAGATTGATTTTTGCCACCCACTTTCCTTTAGCGAACTTTCAAATTACAAAAAATTAAGACAAGTTTTCGCTTTTCATTCGTTTCCATCCATGATCCATGACAATGCTGTGATAGCGTCGAGTATGATCGTAATTAGTCCCAGTTCAAAATGAATCGGACCTGCAACAGTACACTAACTAATTATTTCTATTTACGAGTGGTTCTAAGAAAGCATTAAAAAATTGGCTTCAGTGGAAAACAAATATTTAAAGTCTTTGCGGTTAACGAAACCTTTGAAATATAAAATTCATCAGGCGGTCTTTGACCTCCTGAATAAAATATATCAAATGTTAGGGTTTTGAGCAGATGAAGAGAAATTTAATTCATCACAATTTACAAGTAAATAAAAAGTTTAAAATGCTGCCAGCGAATTTTCTAAGGATGAACTTCTCATAACCAATACATTCTGTTCAATAATTTAATAATCAACCGCTTGACAAACGCTAAATGTAAAGTAAAATGGGAAATTAAAAGTTTTTTCGGTCGCTTTCATCAATAAAACGACAGACGGGCGACCACTAAGGTTGCAACTAATGGAAATTAATAATTGTAATATGAATAAGTATAAGTAAATAGTTTGGTGTAATGATTTAATGATTTTACCGGTGCATTGGATTTAATAAGTGATGAGGGCCTTAAATCAACTATGAACAAGCACAAGTACTCCTGTTCGTCGCATGTAAAACAAGTCGGTGTTGTATTATATCACGAATTTTGTACAAACTGATGGGTTGAAAGGTGTAAAGCGATGTATTCATAAAATGAAGTAGTACCTAAAAGGAGCATAAGTCTTGCTTACATTAACCAACTCACGGGCAAACCGAAACGCCACGGTAATTCCAACGTGTCTAAGAATAGTCACCAAAAAGGGGTGCTAAAATAAAAAAAAATCGCGATTAAGAGCACAGTTTATTCTAATAACTTCAAATAATATCAAAATAACACAATTGTTGTGTACTTTATTAGTTTTTACAACATTACTTTAGAAAAGTCGTGGAACAATTAGATTTGTGGAGCGAAGTGAAACCGTGTAACGTCAGATGTCTAGGGCATTTCAGCCATTTTGTTTGTGTTTTTATTTAATGTTCGCCATGGTATATCTATGTGTTCGCCATTCACTGTACCTACTTCGAACTTCCGATAGGCCGAATCTTTTAATGATCGTGATATACCCTTTGATATTATCCATAAGTAATGACCGAATTCGCAGAGATACTTATTTTTTAAACACGTGCATTTCAACCCTTAGTAATTTTCCTAGACCAGACAGGCCTTGAACAATTTGCACAAAGAACAGATGTGTGAAGTTCGTCCAAGCCGGAAACCATCGTAAAACTTAGAGCCCCCTTAACAAGTAGTTTAGAAACGTCGGCATAATTTTAACAAAGGACACTCGAGGGCAATAATAAACAGGTGGACCGCCAAACAAAACGTGTTATAAACCGACCATTATTCGGATCGGAAGGACATTGGTTACCGTGGGACCAATCGCCCTTCCGCAGGATTTAAGAGGGAGAACTATATCCATACGGGAGATGACCACCAGCCACAGGAGGGGGTGGTCGACAAGACAGTCGAGTTCAGAGCTGAAGCCTGGGAGGTCGTTCCATCTCCGCCCTTCGGAGAGTTCGCCCAAGCCGCGGGACCAGTTAAGTTCCGAACCCAAGCTCTGACAACAGTCGGTTTTAGGATTCCGCCCAGGAATGTACTTATTCTCGTCCTTCGGAGAGGCTGCCCAGTCCCTCTAACGATAGTGAGTTTTACGCTTCCGATCCAGACGGAAGTACGATCTCCGCCCTTCGGAGATCTACTGCAGAGACCGCCCAGGCTATGCACCGCGGGTCGACCCCACGCTTCCGACCAGGAAGATACTGAACTTCGCCCTTCAGAGATCTACTCTAGAAGTCGCCCAAGCTTTGCACGGCAAGTTGACCCCCCGCTTCCCCCCAGAAAGATACTGATCTTCGCCCTTCGAAGATCAAATCTTCGAAGACCAGCCACTAGACCCTGGACCGCCATCAGTAAAGGGAAGTGTCTCTGAGCTCTTATTATAATTAAGCCCAGTGAATCTCAAGTTTTAAGAATCAACTTTCCGGTATAATCAAGCCAAGTTAATCTCTAGTTTTAAGAATCAACTTTCTTGTATAATTCAAACAAGAGAATATCTAGTTTCAAGAATACGATCTTTTACGTAGATTTAAGAAAAGTGAATCGATAATTTAAGAACAATGACTTCACGTAGAATTAAGTAATTGACTTTAATTTTAATGATATTTTATACCTAATTAAGATTAACTTTAGCTTAAGACTAACCCCACGATTAGAAAAATAAATGCCTAATAGTAAATACATAAATTGCTTTTCAGTTCCTAACTTTTTGCGTTATTCCTAGAATTATAACCCACTGCATTAATTAGCGTCTTATCAATCGTTAATAAAATCGATTATATTAACAATCGTAATACTCCGTGACATTCTCAGAGATAATTGATTCTCTCGCATCTCGGACTTTAACGAGATGTTTATTCGATTGTCAGAGAATCGAATATTCATTCAAAAAGTTTGTCACAGACAAATTCTCACGGGATCAATGTTCAAGTCCCAGAAGCGTCGGAATTCATTGGAAAACACAAACCGAGATTTTATTTTCATTTATTTATTTATTTTATTTTGCAAAAACAGTTATAGAGACCAATACAATACAAAGCGATAAAAATTACAGAAATATAGTTAGCACAATTATATAACACAGTGGTAAAACAAAAATAGCTACGAAAAGATATTAGTAGGAACATAATGTTATATTATAATAAGTTCGTGCATAAAATTATTGTAGGTCAGGTGAAAAATATCCACATTTCCTTCGAGGCAGCTAATTAAAATAGTAAGCCTTCCCAGAGGCATCACCATTGGTAAGTTAGTTCTGCACCTGGGAACAATAACTAACTAACTTACTAACCGTCACGCCGTTTCACTGCGGGGGTATTCAAAGAGGACGGACCGAAATACACTCGATCTTGGCATACACTTCTTGCTTCATTCACATTCATACAACGTCTCATACATTCTTTTCTGTTATTCCAACTTCTGACATGGCCGGACTCAAGTATTTGATTCACTTGATCGTGCCGTGTCTTCCTCGGGCGTCCCCGGCTTCTTCTTCCATTCACATTCGCGTCATAAATTATTCTTACACTCCTTTTTTTGTTCATTCGCTCTACATGCCCGAACCATCTACTCATTACGCAAACCGAGATAATCATAATTCCGATAGGCTATATTATTACGAGATATGTTAAAAATATTATTTATTAATAAAAAATGGATGGATATCTCAAAGGCAAATTGTTACTAACAATGCTTGTTAGCTAGTAAATATTTCATTTGAAGATTCTGTAAGCATGTTCAATAACATTACATTGTAATGTCATTGCGCATGTTGATGTTAAGGGTGAGTGGAATAATTTGTTATTCCGAAATAATGATGATATTATTTTGCAATACGATAAACATAATGTTTATAAGGAGAAAAATATTTATAACTTATTTTTATAATTTACATAGGTTTAGCATTCATCAAAATCAAATTAGAAATATAACCTTTTTCTGACCGTTCTACGTATGTTTTACAAAACATTTTTAAATGTCGAATATCCTTAAAAAATCCTCTGAACGTTTTCCTTCAACATGCGGTCATAAAAATTACAATCAAAAACAAATGTTGGGTGCAGTTTAAGTTTTTTATTAACACCAACCTACATGTTTTTTTAAATACCGCCAAAAAAAGTTTCGTAATGTTTATTAGGAAAACTCAACCGCAGATGATGGCCATTATTTTTCTCCAGTTTTTAAAAGTATTTTGAGATTTTTAAACCACCATTTAATTCAGAAAGGCCGGTTTTTATATTCAATGAATTATTTAGCCGTAATGTGCTTCTAATATTCCATGCGGTATGAATTCGAACTAGTGTTTTTTTTTTTTAAATACGACAGATGTAGATAATTAATTTTTTCAATGTCACGCCAAATTTGTTCGAAAATAGTTTATCTATCGGCATATCTATTATCTATGCTAATGTCAGTTCGTGTAGTTTGCTTTGCTCTATTTATAACTATATATTTTCCGATGTCTCCCCACATGCGATGTAAATATTGTTTAGTACTTATTTGTACAAATACTACAAGGAAATCTCTAAATAAGATATTTTTATGCTTTCAAAGGGACAAGGAAGGGAGAAAAAGTGGTATAATGCTATGAAACGACAACCCGATCAAAAATCGAATTATTTCTTTGAAAAAGTCGCCTTTGTTGTAAAAACCGTTTAAATGTAAGTAATATTAAAAACAATATTTATTTCCAACAATTTACGATTAATTCGGTATAATTCCATGCAAAAATTTGTGAGCATGACAGTTGTTTTTCAAATGATTTGATTGCTTTGTAAATAATAAGAATCTGCTATAGTGTACATACGTCTTCTAATGTTAATTTTTTTTATATTTCAGCATGAAGACGTTAACAACTATATCAGGTTCCGAATTTGATTTCTGAAAAAATGCATGCCTCTATACTCTACAACCATATTCTTCCCTATCATGGATAAAATAATATGGATAGTATGCGCTCTAATTAATCTACAAGGCGTTTTAATTAAGTAAAGACTGGAGTTGATTTTCCAGCCAATTGTATGTTGAAAAATCAATAGGCAGTTACTAAATACATAAATAATCTATGTGCATCCATTATATCTTATAGCACTCAAATAATTACTTTCAACTAATTATATCAACATCCAACATGTAATAAATAATTTATGTAACCTACATGACTTTCATAATTATCTTTTAAATCTCTACTGAAATGTACTTCGCCTAAAGAAATGTGGATGATTATAATATATCCACATACTGTAAATTGAAAAATGTTAGGTTAGGTTATAATATATCCACATACTGTAAATTGAAAAAAGTTAGGCTAGAATCATTAGAAATAACCCGCCTAACTAAAAAAAATAGACCCCAACTTCGTAATGAATAAACGATTAGTCATTTGCCAAATCTCCGCTCCTATATCCATTGTAATTTTTAATTGTTATCATATGTTCTAAGTAAAATATCTATTCTGTTTTATATAAAACCTAATTATAAGATTATTCCTGAAAAATGTTAATCAAAAAATCCCATAGCATAACAATTATAATAACGAGTCGAGAAAACCCATGTAATAGAATAAATCTGTTGTAGTCTCTCCCCACCCCTCCTCCCCCACATATTGTGTATATAAACCGTAGTTTAAGATTAACTTTTACCAGTCTGAAAATGGCTTTAACAAGCTTAAACCGGTCACGGAATAATAAAATAAAAGTGGAAATAAGTTCCATGTGTGTTATTATATCATGAAAAATGTTACTCTATATTCTATTGAAAGGTTATATCAGTAATGAGAATTCATAAAGAGGAGTTAAGGGAGGTAATTAAAACAAATTATATATTTTACACATCTCCCCATTTGTATTTCAGTTTTGTAAAACTTGCATCCGACCAAAATTGGGTACATTTTATAATTAGTTATTTGCATAATGCTTCATCATACTTCTTATCCGATTGAATGACTTCTCGAAGGTTTCAAGTCATAATTGGCAAACACAATACAGTGCAGCCTGTTTCTGGGCAAAATGCATCTGCGGTTGCGTCTGTGCCGTAACTTTGGGAATAGGTTGTATTGAATATGTCAAGTATAATTACCCCTAAACGTGGAACAGATGTTGAATATTTTTTAAATAAATAGCGAAACAACTAGTAAGGAGAGTCAGTTTTCATTCAAGAACCGAACAAGTCTTTTACTTATCTTGCCTTCGCCTTCCCTGAAACCTTCCACATTTGCTGCCTCGCCAAGCCTCTGATCTCTGCCTGAGGGATCCTGGGACCTACCTTGTCAGGAGTAGCCGGCCCTGCTCGGACTCGCCAGGACCAGGATCAGGCAGAGAACAACCTCATACAGTGCTCTCACTTTAGCACTGGGTGCGAGAGACCAGAAGAATGGCACTACTATAAGGCATCCTCAGAAGATATTGAACGTATTTGGAACCAGCGTCCTATATTTACAGTTTTTGTGCACACACACCTGTCCAGTATATAATCTCTAAAAATGTTTTTTTTTTAAATAATTTTTTGTTGATTTTGTTATTTATTACACAATCAAATTGGTGCGTCGTATTCATAAAATACACCACATATTGTTTTAGTGAAATGTTTTGAAAATAAAGTGGCCCGGCTTTATACCTACAACAAACAAGAAACATTATTATACCAGTTGTGGCATATTAAAATGCATTATTGTCAAATAGTTGACTACTCACCCCACCCCCCCTTCCCTGACCCGGTCCTTAATATATCACTGGAGAGAGAGTGCCTGCAGTTCTATAAAAACGCTTGTCGCGGGATGTCAAGAGTGTTCATCGCCGCGAATAAGCAACGAGCCAATTCTGGAGAAGTGAAGTAATCAGTGAGGTGAATAAGTTCTAAAGGATCCACGAACCAGGTAGGCATATTTCAATTTCCGTGGCATCCACCCGTTTTCTATTCAGCACTTCCTCAACTTCGCCGACAGTTCAGAATTGGAATTCAATTGGAGCTATCCAAACATTGGTCCTAAAACCGTATATAAGAAATATTGTTCTTTCTCCGTATATATCTAAATCTATCAATGCAATAGAAGATTATATCCATTTCAAGATTATTTCTATTATTTCAAGTTGTTATCTACTTCTAATTGCGTTAATTTTGTATTGCGTAGGTAAATTTTCGGTAGGTAGTTACGACCACATACGATAATTAACTTGTAATTTCAAAATGTATAAGACTTCAGCAAAAATTGATTCGTTGAAGCTGAAACGGGAACGTTTATTTGGTCGGGTACAATACGCATTTGATTTAATTAAATGTTTGGACGATAAGGCAAAGTTTTGTCAATTTAAAGCAAGGATGGAAAAGATAGACAAGAAATACGAAGATTTTGAAAATATTCAATGCGAATTGTCGGACTTGGTTTCGCTTCCCGAATTCGCATTCAAAAATGACCTGTTAAAGGTGTCTCAGGCATTCGAGGAGTTGTTTTTTGAATTAATGTCAGCGCGCGACACCTACATTGCAAACGGAAGTGAGCACAACACTTCACAAGAAGAACGTCCGGTTCGTAATTTTTTAGCTCCGGAAATAAAAATGCCTACCATTTGCGGTCACATTCGTGATTGACCCCCCATTTTCAATTTATTTAAAAGTCTTGTACATGAAAGCAGATTCTTATCGAACATTGAAAAATTTCATTATTTATTTAGTAGTGTGAAAGAGACAGCGCTATCTCTTATTAAAACTATCCCCATAGTACAAGAGAATTATGAACTGGTCTAGGAGACCTTAAGAGATCACTATTCGGGTTCCAGGAAACTTTTTATGCCTTACGTTAATTCTATTTTAGATTGTAAATTTTCTAACAATGAAGATATTATGAATATTCTTTGAGAAAACCTGTCGGGAATTCGGGATTTAAATGTCACTTCGTTTTACGTAAATTGGAGTCAACTAAGCGTCGGTCTTTTGAAAGTAAAGTAGAGAAAGACGAGATTCCCACGGTAGAAAAATTAATATATTTCTTGTCGGTGCAGAACCGCATCAATATGTTATCAGAGATAACAGATAACAAAAGAGGAAGACGTTCGTTATTCGTATCCAATGATATCGCTAAAAAAATAACTTGCCGAAAATGTAATCTTGGTCATAACATCATAACATGTGAATCATTTCTATTACTGGACCCAAACAGCAGGGGAGACATTGTCAAAAAAGAAAAATTGTATTTTAATTGTCTGCATCCACACTTCGTTAAATGTTGCAAGTCCAAATTTCGTTGTAAATATGCAATAAAACACATAATACGCTTCTGCATAGCGATAAAGGCTCCCCTTTGCGGAACAGTAATTGTACTGAGGGCGAGTCTAGTAACGTCCGTTATAATGTCGCCTATGAAACTGAGTTATAGCGTACAAAAAGTGATGTCGGCCCTCACCTGACAAAGGAGTGGTAAGGGTTAAAAGATCTTAGCCGTATTTTCTAAATACTTCCGTTTAGGTACGTTATTTATAAAGGTAATCAAATTATTCACCAGAAGGCATTCATAACTGTTTTTTGAATTTGTTGCTAGTTACTTCCTTCTCCCTTGTAAGAGTAGTACAGTTCTCCCCGGAACAGGAATTCCTAGTGAGGTGGACTGTGAATATACGAACCTCTAATAACATACTCACCTAACAATATAACGCACAATAAAATAACGAATCTATCCTCAAATAAATAAAGTTAAAAATACATGTAGTCAATTCATAAGGTCCATCACATGTCACACGATTAATCAAAACACTCGATCTGGCAGCGCCCATATGCATTATTTAATGAGTGTTTCTCACAATGCTTATATACTGTATTTTGCTATTTTTTTTCGGCAAACCGTTAATAAAAAAATATTATAATAAGGGCATTTTTTTGTTTATTTTTTTGATGACTAATAAATATTGTATGACGATTTAAAATATGTTATAACATTTTCGCGCCGAACAGAACTTTACTGTCATGTCATCGATCCTCCCCTTTTTGCACACAGGCGACTGATCTGACTGACTGAGGGGAACCCTTGGACTAATAAGGTTTCAACTGACGATTTGGGCTGATTTGAGTTATTGATTGGAAATGGTTCCAACAACTGCACTATTCTTCATTTTTTCTATAGACACCAACAAAACCTAGTGAATATTAACGGAATTAGAAAGTGTTAAAAGTTCCAACTGCATCACTAATTTACTATAATTTGTGAAACAAGGTGAGGATCAAGTGCAGACGGTACCCTGTTACTCCAACTTAAAAATATATTTTCCAACTTAAAAATATACAGAGCGTTCCAACTTGTGGACTGTCAGGTTTCCACACGCTGCAATTAGAACTGTAAATTTGATTATTAAAGCATAATTCTTTATTAAAATGATTGAATACGAGGATTATAGCGATTCTGCAACATCTTCTAACCCCCAGACATCGATTCTGACACATCTATCGACTGTTTTCTATACGGTCTTCCGGCAGATAAAATAAAAGAAGTGATGAAGCATGTTCCTATATTTCACATGGTGGAGTCGCACTACTGCCGAGGCAGTATTTATAGTCGAATCTGGACGTGGTGAAAACGAATGATTTGTACACAAAATATTGCGAAAAGGAGAAAAAAAAACAACGGCTGTGAAATGGAGCGTCTACAGGCCTATTTTTATGAGCAAATTTAATTTATGTTTTTTCATGAAAAACTTGATAGATGTTATTTTTGCAAATAACAGTTCGATGCAAAATATGCTAATCTGTTGATGGAATATTGGTCATTACGGTATTAAAATCACATTAAAGATAAGATGGCTGAGAGAGGACAGAGATTCTGATTATAAAAATGATATGCCCATCCTTTATTTTGATTTGATCATGTCCGAAAGCAGAAGTAAGTTCCTTCTTATTGTAAAAGAAAATTGAATGTGTACAATTTAACTGCACACTACTCGGTAACCAAAAGCAAATATTTTGTGCGATATGGAATGAGAGTAAGTCAGGTTGTGCTGAAAATGACTTAGCGAATGCTTTTAAAAAGATTTTAAATTTGCTTTAGGTTGCTGAGAATAATTTCACTGAATTGATAAAGTGGAGTAATTCGTGTATTCCCCAAAATAGGAATTCTTTTACTAATACCGTTTTATATTTTCTCGATAAAAATCCACAAATAACTTCGATTACCATGAAGTACTCGATGCCTAGCCATTCCTGCATACAAGAAGTTGACAGAGGTCACAGTGCCATTGAGAAGGTCATGTCCAAGACCGAGTCCTTTTCTCCACTCAATCTAGAGAGTATTGAAGTCAGTGAATAGAAGAAATCCACTTAGAGTTTTGCAAATGAGCGCTGATGATTTTAAAAATTGTGGCAGTGTTTCGAAGCGGATACCGTGTTTCAGAAGTGTCTATATTTCGGTTAACACAAAACATGCATGAAGTGGAGTATAAAAATGCATTTAGCTGTAATGTTTAGAAAACTGAAAACTTAAGAATTCGTGATAAACCAACGAGAAACAGTAATTTGATCGATTAATTGGCATTTTCTATTTCCACATTGATTGAACCGAAAAACGCAAGAAACATGCAAGTAATGAGTCTCAATAAAAAAAAAACCGCGATATAAATAAAAAGTTAATCCCCATGCCTCTGGAAGACCGAAAATATTACTAAGCATTGCTATAGTTTAAAACATCGGTTTATTGTATACATGGGTTAATACACAATACTGTTAATTCACTTATTATTTTGTACCATCTAGAATACTATTTTTGTTTGTTTTATTTTAAAAACAATAATTACTTTTTTTACAGAAACACCACACAGGAGGGCCTGAGGGAAATAATTTCCCTCAAGGCCTATATAATCTTTGGGATGCTGTGTGGAGGGTCTTTTAGATGATAGGAAGGAGTGAACTTGGGTCTTGAAGAGACCCATGTTGTAGGATGGAGGAAACACAGGGACCGGCATATCATTCCACAGCCCAGCTGTTGAACACAAGAACGAGTCGTAGAAGCGACCCGTTCTCATGTGACAAATGTCAACCGTTCGAAAATGTTGGGCACGCGTTCGGCGTGTTTCCCAACTATGCACCGGTGCCGAAGGGATCAATGACGCTAGTTCCAAAGAGCATCTTCCATTAAAATACCGGTAGAACAAGGACAGCAATCCCACCGGACGTCTGTGCTCCAAAGATTGCAATCCGTTTGTTAAGATAGGCGCTCGGAGTCAAGGGTTTTTTTCAGATATTTTGGGACTCCCGACCAGAGGTGGCGGCCTAATTCTAAAGTGGGGCGCACTTGCAATTTGTTTGCAGTTGTGTACTTAGGTACAAATTATTATTTTTGATTTTTATTGTTAAACGAATCTTCTATTGTTATAATTATTCCCTATATTAGTATTAAGGATCTTGTGCTTACCATTTTTGCTGATTTTTTTATTGAGCATACTTCTTTCAAAATTGTAATTATTATTTTTTTCTATTTATTAATCAGTACACCTCTCAGAATAAACAATTAATAATTTATTTATTTATTGTTCGATTGCATTCCTAAATTTCGTAACAGTGTGAATTTAAACACAATTTCATCGAAATCATCTCGTAAGTATGTGTAACAAGGTTCCAACTGAAAAAACGACTTTCCCAGATTTCGTATTTCTAATGAATAATGATCCTTGATTATATTTAAAATCAGTTAAGAACCAAAAAATGATTTTTATTCCTCAAGTACCATGCTTTACAGATTCTGCTGAAATTTTTAAACTTTTGTACGTTATGACAATTAGACAACTTTACGCTTATGTTGCAATCCTTCACCTCTTTTAATCTACCTACAATAACATAAATCATTTTAACAAGATCTTCAACAAATTACACCCTCAATATCCCAAGTCTTCCACCCACGGACAAAGACTTTTTAAATACAGTGCAATTAAACTATATCTCCAAATGCCTACGTCTTTAAAAAAATAAGAGGGAATACACCAACACATTTAATAAAAATTTAATTTCTCGATCTGGATAAAAACAAAAGGAACAGATTTTTTCATGACTCAATTACGCCAAATCGAACTTAAAATAACAACATTTACACCAAATATATCTAATTACGTTGCATTTTTGTCTTTTTTACAATATTTTTATTTTATTTTTTATTATTCTTTAACATAATTGTATAACCATTTCACTGTAATACTATAGCATAAATACGTGAACACCTCAGTACGGATTCACCTAGTGAAGCGTGTTATGTTTTGACAATTTACAGTACTTAGGCATCATTCTATACAATAATTGCTTATATTGTAAAAAATGTATTTAATTAAATAGATATAAATAATAAAAACATCAAATTTCAAACTGTTTTCTTATTTTTCGATGGAACTATTTCTTAAGTAAATAAAACACGAATTTCTGTCCAACCACTGTTCTTTAAGAAGTTCTGCTCTCATTTTTTTCAGCCAAATCGTATTCCATCACTGTGGTAGGTAAATACAAACAATTCATTAAATGTCTTGAGACATTGTGTGCTAGAGCAATCATATTACTGGCTTAGAGAGTATCTACTGCAGAATAATTGTTTCAGTCGCTATATTCTCTCAATTTTGGCAATACTAGCGGCTAGCCTCACGGCCGCCAGTCGACAGCTCTGGGCATTTCGACACTTTCCGGGATCCGCAAAAGATGGTGCTACTCCTACACTTTTCCTTAAAGCGATCCTTTGTAGAGAAGCGGAGTCGGCATATTTCGATTACTCCTTTACATTATAATGTTTCCTGAGAGTGTTTACATTACAATGTTTCAGGTTGGTGGTTTACACAATGGAAAAAAGAGAGTAATAATCGGAAACTTTTAAGCTTATTTTGAAATGTTTTAAATTGTATTTGAGAGGTCATTAATATCTTTTATTTTTCTATTTATTCCTTGATGTGTGTAATGGAGTTGTGCAAATAGGGTATTGATTTTACATGTGTGAGAATACGAATTTAAATCTTGTGCGATTTTATGTGATGCATTAGTATTTTTGTTTTTATTTTAGTACGTATTTGAAGTATTGTTTTTTTTTTTTAAATGTCACTAGTAATGTTGTGTAGTAATTCCTAGGTTTTTTTTAGTATGACTTTAATGATCAGTTTTTGTAGAATGTTTACTGGGTTCAGGTTTTTTTTATTTATTTTTATATAAATACTGCACAAGAGTCCCAACTGCCCCCAACCGTCTGGAACCAGTGACACTTGCATTCCCAATTGGGGAATGTTGTGAGGCAGAAGGTATTGTGGTGGGGAAGGAGAAGGGGAAGAGGAAGGTAGGGAAATAGGGAAATACCAGGCTATTCAGATCTGGTCACCAAAGACGGCTAAAATCCAATTTAAGCAACGTTTCAATTCTGAACGGTGGTCTTTCACCAGGAACCACCAGTCTTGGAACGTGCGCAAATACACTATTATTTTTTTAAATTAATTAATTGTGAAACATCACAAATTAATTAAATAAAATTTACTTGCGCACGCCGGGATTTGAACCCGCGACCTTCGGATTCGCAGTCGAGAGCCTTATTCCTCGACCATGGAGGCCGTCAAGGCCGGTTGATATTATATGCTGATCTCCCACTAATAACGGCGTATTGTAAAGTGAAATGATTTAGCACAAGACATATTAAATAAAAGTGTTTTATTGACATAAATGTTCTTATTCATAAATATTTTTTTAAAAATTAAATTATGTATAGTAAGTAATAGAAATGCATAATTATTTCAATTTCTTAACTTAACTAACTATATTAATTAACTACATTTGATTCTTAACCTATTTTAATACTTATATTATATATCATATTACTTAATATTACATTACATTATTTGAATCGCTAATCCGGCTGTTCCTGTGACGTCACACCCAACAAGCTATAGATTTCGTGCGTTTTGGTGGGCATTAAAACTTTAAAAATTATTTTAACCATGAAAACAAACTTTAAAAAAATTTTAATGAGCCGAAAATTAAGTTAGGATGTCCAACATTAATAAAAAAAGAAAATGGACTGGAGTTCCTTATTTAGGACAGTAGGAACATCCACAAACTTAATAAAATAACGATAATCCACTCGACTTTAATTATTTATTATATTAGAGGCGTTTTACATGTTATATGGTAAAATTTTAATTATAATAGTGACACAGGTGAAAAATGTATTATGGTAGGTAAATCGATAGCATGGACCGTATTCACAAAATATAACAACAATATGTTTAACATGTTTCAGAAACAAATTCAACAATAACATTGTCTATCTATAATTCAATATAATTAGCAAAAAAGGCAACCAGAAAGAGAATTAAAATTTCTACATAACATGCCTTAGAGACATTACTGTAATACAGTTATATTCCATTCCCATAGTTGCAAAACACACGAAAAGAGCTCTTCATGTTTGCAAAAGTACTGTCAGAACTAAAAAATCGATAATGTACAAAACACACAGCGCACTCACTCATAATTATGCTCTAGACACGTCTCTTGGAGATGTGTACTATTAATGTTTTATATACTTGCATTCCGTGCAGTTGAAAATATATCAAAAAAAGTATTACGTTCTGCACGAAGTCTAGGTTCAAGAGAGTTTTTGAATAACCCAGTTCAGAAATTATTGTTACAGTTGAATAAAATTTTAGATCGAGTAGTACTAGTTGGAATATTAAATTTAATTATGCTAAGTAAATTAAGGCTGCCATATTACCAATAAATTTTATTAAAATAAAAATGAATTCAGAAACGAAACATCTATCTGTGAGTTTTAGTAATTTTAATTTATAGTTTCAATGGGGAATCTTAGTTAATTGTTAACATATCTTTGAAATTTATGTTACATTTTTTCAATCGAATCGGAGAGGGTTTTATAGTGGGGGGACCATATGAAATAATTATATTCGACTTGACTTCGAGCGAACTGAGGAAGAGAATACTAATAATGTTAGTGTTGAAATATTACTGAAGTCTGGCATTTCGAAGAATGAAGCCTACCATTAAGTACTTTATTTGTGATTGATATGTGTAAGAAAATTTAATTTTGAATCCAAAATAATGCCAAGATGATTTTTTTGATAGACAAGATGTAAATATTGTTGATTTTGTATTGAAAGTTGAATAAACCACCCTTTATTCTAAAACATCTGATTGTATGGCTTTAACTAACGTAACTATTCCAAGCAGGTGTTATCAACTGATTTAACGTGTATTTAATTAATTATAATTTCTGTAAACATACTGAATACAAAGTTCATATTTTAGGTGTTCCTCAGCAATAAATTTATCTATTTAATAAAATGATTAAAATACATGAGGATTTATCTAAGGCAACAGAAAAAAATAATTTGTCGATAAATCAGGAAAACAAAGTTCATATATGCGTATGTCCTCGTATGTTGATAACTTGCCGAGCGGTGCGTTAGTGAGCGAGAAGGGTTCTGGGTTTCGCTCACCGTGCCACGATGCGCGGTAGTCAGTACAAGCCAGCGGTCTACCGGTTATAATGTGCGAATCATGAATTTCATGCATGGCGGACGTTCTTTCCTAGTTTTCAGCAACTACACACAATATTTTACTTGTGTACATATGTATTTCTAATCAAATGATTTAAATAAGTAATAAATGCAAATTATTAATTCAAAAAATACAAAATTCTAAATGCAACCCTGTGTACTTAGTACACAGCACCGGAGCTCGGGAGATTTTCTAGCACCGTAAGGGAAGGGTTGAGTGGATAGTGAGAATTGAAGGGAAGATGTTGAGAATTCAATCATTATTTTTTAACTGAAGAAATTTGGCGTATTGATTCACGAGTATTTCCAGAGATATTAAGATGGTTAGTTAATTACTTTGGGGGAGCCAGCCTATGTTTCGAATATTGTAGTCGCCTATTAGCAGCAATCTGGCTTCTGGATATTTGACTATAAAGTCTTCGAAGTCTTCGGTGTGATTTTTGTATATTTTTTTATCAAGATACAGTTGAAATATATACACATCCAAGAATAAATTTATCAAAACTTGTCTTGATTAGAACAAACAGCTCATGAATGTTTCTGCATATACATTTCAGTGTGGACGAAATTAGTGATTTGGAGTCAGATATTAAAACTCCACTACTTCTTGATTTGGTGCCAGTTTTGGTACTTCTATCGTAGGGGTTGGTGTTGTGGGAAGTAAAGAATGAAGTAAGTCCTCCAGAACAACATGGGCAACATCTTCCGCTAAGTGCGATGGTAGTTGGAGATTTTAAAATATTGTCGGGTTACAAGTAACCCAAGAATAGATGCCATCCTTTTAAAAGGAAAAAAAAGAGAGAGGCTGCTCGTAAAATGACAATGTAATTTCCCCATCAAAAGTGTCCATTTGCGGCTCATAATATGACTTACCGTGAAGGATTTGGCTTCAATCGCATCACATCAACGGTTACGTTTTTACAGTGACACAGCATGTGCCGCGTTAAAATGTTTTTTGGAAAGCGCGCTTTGAAGTCGGGACACGAAAAGGGTTTTTCTTCGCTGAGAGAACGCATGTGCGACGTCAAATTTCCCTTACGATAACATGAGTATTTACAATGTGGATATGAAAAAGATTTTTCGCTGCAGTGAGTCAACAAGTGTAAGTTCAAATCTCCTTTCCGATAAGATGAATAACTGCACTTGGAACATGAAAAAGGATTTATTCCACTGAGTGTTTCTTCAAATCTGCTTTTTGATAACATGAATAACTGCAATCGGAACATGAAAAAGGTTTTTCTCCGCAGTGAGTCAGCATGTGTGATTTCAAATTTCCTTTAAGATAACACGAATAACTACACGTGGAACATGAAAAAGGTTTTTCTCCACTGTGAGTAAGCACGTGCGTCGTCAACCTATATTTGTGATAACATGAATAAATGCACTCGGAACATGAAAAAGGTTTTATTCCACTGTGAGTCAGCACGTGTTTCTTCAAAACTACTTTCCGATAGCATGAATAACTGCACTTGGAACATGAAAAAGGTTTTTCTCCAAAGTGTGTCAGCACGTGTGTCTTCTAATCTCCTTTTTGATAACATGAATACTGCACTCGGAACATGAAAAAGGTTTATATCCACTGTGAGTCAGCACGTGTGTCTTCAACGCTTCTTTTCGGTAACATGAATAACTGCACTCGGAACATGAAAAAGGTTCAACTCCGCTGTGAGTTAGCATGTGGAATTTCAAATTTCGTTTTCGATAACATGAATAACTGCAGTCGGAACATGAAAAAGGTTTTATTCCACTGTGAGTCAGGACGTGTGTCTGCAAATATGCTTTTCGATAACATGAATAACTGCACTCGGAACATGAAAAAGGTTTATTTCCACTGTGGGTTAACACGTGTCTCTTTAAATTATCTTTTTGATAATATGAATTACCACACTCGGAACATGAAAAAGGTTTTTCTCCACTGTGAGTAAGCACGTGTGTCTTCAACTTATCTTTTCGATAACATGAATCACTGCACTCGGAACATGAAAAAGGTTTTCTCCACTGTGAGTAAGCACGTGTGTCTTCAACTTATCTTTTCGATAACATGAATAACTACACTCGGAACATGAAAAAGGTTTTTCTCCGAAGTGAGTCAGCATGTGTGATTTCAAATTTCCTTTTAGTCTACATGAATAACTGCACTCGGAACATGAAAAAGGTTTTTCTCCGAAGTGAGTCAGCATGTGTGATTTCAAATTTCCTTTTAGTTTACATGAATAACTGCACTCGGAACATGAAAAAGGTTTTTCTCCGAAGTGAGTCAGCATGTGTGATTTCAAATTTCTTTTTAGTTTACATGAATAACTGCAGGAGGAATATGAAAAAGGTTTTTTTCCACTGTGAGTCAGCACGTGTGCCATCAACTGATCTTTTCGATAACATGAATAATTGCACTCGGAGCATGAAAAAGGTTTTTCTCCGCTATAAGTCAGTATGTGTGATTTCAAATTTCCTTTTCGAGAACATGAGCAGTTGCTGTCAGCACATTCAAAGGGTTTTTCTCCAGTATGGGTGCGCAATTGCCGTTTTAACGTCGACTTGTGTGAGCAAGAGTAGTCACATTGAGGACAAGATAATCGTTTTTTTTCAAGATTCGTCTTCGGGGCTAATAATAAGTACAAACAATTCATTAAGATATATAATTCATTAAGAGCAGGAATAGTTCACTTGAACACCCAAAAGAAAAACGGATTTTACCTGGTGTCTGGTTAATTCTTTCAGAGTGCTCTATGCATTCTTTTTTAACATCCAGGATTTCTACGTCAATTTCCGTGTAAGGAATACCCCCTCCATATTCTTTTCGGGGTGGTGGTTCTGCATTGATGGTAGCAGTCTTCACTTTAATGATACCTGGATAAACAAAGCAACAATAAATTCATTGATATGTCGAGAATAAGAGCGTATTACAATCAACACTACGGTGGTCCTATAGTCTTAAATATGGTGTCGTATCAATGAATTTATCGGATAGCAATAGGCGGTAGAAGATCTAAAAAAACACATATTTATTGATTTTGAAAATGATTGATCATATATATACTTGAGATATACAAAAGGAAGGCGACAAAATATTCACAACAAAACGTTCATACTCATGTGAAATTCGAAAGAGGATTCCTGATCAAGTGGGAGAACTTTCATTGCCAGGTCCCAAAAAATTTCTGGTTTGGTGACTGAGCAGGCGATTTTTATGCGTGGAGATTGTGCTGATTAGTAGGTGTGATGTTGGTGCTGTGCTAATTGATCTCAAAAGACCTTTTAGTTATTTTTTTCTATTTTTATGATAAGAAGATAATATAGTTATGTTGATTAAAAGAAGTTGTAATTTTGTTAGAATTTTATTAAAATTTTAAACTACCAAAACATGTAATATTTTAAATAAAATATAGACACTTTGTTATTTCAATGAAAAAAACGCTTTCCACTCTTAACAGTTTCAGTACTAAAGGGATTAATTAATCCCAAGAATTTTCAAATCAACGCTGAACTCTCAAAATGCATTGTTAATGGGTTTTTATTAACCCAGCGCTAAACAATGTTGGGTTCAAATGATCCCAGGTAGGAAAATCCGATTTTCATGAAAACTACAGTATTGTGGTCAATATATGTTTTAAATAATATGTTATACTGTCCTTTAAATGTGTTATCTATTTCATATTGCTTAGAGAAGAAAAGTAGTATCGAAACGGTTAAACACAATATTTTATTAATCATCTTACTGAATGGATACTATCATCCAATTAAAAAAAATGGAAAAAAACAATTATTGTATAAAAAAATCGGCATCAAAGCTTCGGGTATCTCCTACCCGCCTTATAGCCCGTGTAACAATTTCTTACCTCATTCACGCCGGGTTAATGTTGAAATTGAAAATAGTAGAAAAACCGAGAAATATACTCCAAAAGAAAAAATTAAAATTAAACATTAAAAAAACAGTAGCGGACTTTGGGAAAATAAGCTGTACCGTACTGTATAAGTGAGTACCGCACCAGAGTCCCAGCTGCTCCCAGCCGTCTGGGGCAAGCGAAGTGTTGTGAGGCAGAAGGTAGTTGTGAGGGGAAGGAGATTGGAAGGAGGAAGGTGGGGAAGTACCTGGCTATTCAGATCTGGTCACCATACACGGCTAAACCCACTTCAAACCAACATTTCGAGTCAGAATGGTGGTCTTTCTCCAGAGCGATTCTGAAAGTATCTACCACTCTAGAACGTACCGAATATATACTTTATATTATTTTTAATAAATAAATTGAAAATAAGGCAAATTAATCAAATAAATCTTACTTGCGCATTCCGAGATTTGAATCCACTACCTCCGGATTATTAGCCGAGTATCGTAACCACTAAACCACGGAGACGGTCAATATTATTAAGTTGCATCATTTACCAATATAACGACATTTAAAATTTAGGCCAAATAAAAACAGCGAATCAAAATATAACACAAAGCAGTTCTTCGAGATACTTCTACTTAATGCTACAAAAAGCGTTATGGTGAAATACATATTACACAGGTTTACTTTTAGACATGGGTGAAGTATCAATAATATCAATAGGAGGGAGTGATTTGAATCAATTATAATAACTCGGTTGAAAAAAGGAAGGAATGATGTTGAAAAACAAAGTAAATCTTTAAATATTTTCAATCACAATGTACAAAATTGTATTGAGAGTAATGATTGAGGGCATTTACCGATGCATTCACGCAAGCTCAATATTATACACTAAACAAACGACCACACATGTAATTATCTATTCATACGTAATATCCAAAATCTAGCAATTATTCATAGATACGTACTACAAAGTGAAGCAGGTTATGGAAACCTGCAATAACACATTCCGAAAAGATCTTTTAATTACAATAAATAGGTGTTGCTAAAACATTCATCCAACTACAATAAAATAATATCCACCACTCGGTAATGTGCAAACCGACTATTGTTGGTTGCGTTTTGTTAGTAAAATGCAGTAAAAAAATAACAACATGTTTCACTTTCCAGGTGAAATAAAATGGCTACTTGGTGTTAAGAAGGCGCTTTTATTATATTAAATAGTATTTTTTTGAAAATTGCGGTAAAACATTGCGAGGATTATCAGTACACAGTTATTAAAAAAATAAATAAAACGGAACTAACGGATGAGAAGGGGGAAGTTGAAACAGCTGTACTGGCAAAATATAATAAATTAAAATCCGGAAATTAACAAATGGCTTGCAACTTACTAGCTGTCTGAAATCTCTCAGAATACTGCACACATTCCTTCTTTACATCTGGAAGGTCGATATCTATATCAGTATACGGCATTTCAACTCCGCCTTCTTCGTTGGACCCTGGTTTCGTCTTGATGGAAACACTCTCTGGGTTTCGAACATCCATGGTACTGCTTTGATAACGTCCTGGTACGATGGTAATTGGTTCCAGATTTAAATTAACAAACCTGCAATAGTACATTGTGTAATTATTTCTTTTTACGAGTGGTACCAAAAGAGCACTTAATAATTAGCTTCAGTTAAAAATAAGTATTTAAAACCTTGGCGGTGAACTGAAACACAGAAAAATAAATTAAAGAAAAATAAAAGACCCCCTGAATAAAAGATATTAAATTTTAAGGTTTTGAGCATACAAAAAAAATCATAAGTGATAATTTATATCTAAATTAAAAATAAGAAAGAAAGCTTTATGTCGGTCCATTCATTTCATTTCACAAACTTATTAGCGTGTTATGTTATTTCAGTTTAAAAGTTCATTCTATTTTACGGATCGACCAAAACACTAAGCACGATAGTATAAAATATCTTGGAAGCATAATAAATAAAAAATGTTAAATGGAAATAACATATCAACCTCACTGTAGAAGGAATAAGAAAACGTATCTAGTCCCTCTATAACATGCGCAACATTTGTTATTAAACATGAAAACAATTAAAATGGTCTGTTATGCTTTAATTCAGTCCCTGTCGCAGTATGGCAGTATTGGGCAATTTGATGGCAACATACTCCACTATCGCTTCTAGAGGCCCGGGCTACAGGCTTTTAGACTGAATTGCTATTTTATTATCTTTCCAAACACTTTAGACAGTGGGCGAGCAGTGAGGCTTTGAATGTTAATATATTCATAATAGCCCCATCAGCCCAAAAAATAGTAAAATCATATGTAGGTTACCTAATATTAACTTTATGAATTTTTGATTACCTAAATTTATTAACAATGTATTTCACCGAAAATCTATTAAAATGTATAGAAAAAATCAAATCCGATAACTCTCGCCGCTAGGGGCGTAGATCTAGCATGTTGCCATCTCAATGTATGGTAAATATCAGGAGCTGCGCGTATTGGCGAAATGCGCTGGTCAATTACAATCTGTCGAAGAAACGTCACTAGAAAAGAAGCAATTCTTAAATTTTAAAAAACTTCGCGTAAAAGAGATTGCGTATATTGAAATAACTTCAAGCTGTATAAGGATTTGTTTCGTTTATTAGTTTTTATACCGTTACTTCAGAAAGCCGTGGAATAAGTATAATTGCGGAGCTGATCAAATGAAACGTCAGATCAATATAACCATAGACAACATATAAACGTGAAAAGTTTTTTTCAACGAGCCTGTGACGGTACCTACTTAGCAACTGATAATTATAATGATTTGTTTCGTGTTGTATTTAAGAGTCCTTTGTAGAACTCCATTTTAATAAAGTTTTTTTAAATATAAAACATTTTTAATTATTATTTTTTAAAGGTTTACGATAAATAATTATTATTTTGCAATAATTTATGATTACTAATTGCCTATCAAAACCATTTTATAAATAAAACGTTTTCATACCCGTAGGAAGATGCATTTGGCCGGAATTCACAGACATGCTTATTTTAAAACCACTTGCATTATTACTCAGGGGAGAAATGCATGGTTGATATATATTAACGCCCCCAAGTAGATTGATTTTTGCAACCCAGTTTCCTTAAGCGAACTGTCAAATTACAAAAAATTAAGACAAGTTTTCGGTTTTCATTCGTTTCCATCCATGAACCATGACAATGCTGTGATAGCGTCGAGTATGATAGTAATTAGTCCCAGTTCAAAATGAATCAAAGCTGCAACAGTACACTAACTAATTATTTCTATTTGCGAGTGGTTCTAAGAAAGCATTAAAAATTGGCTTCAGTGGAAAACAAATATTTAAAGCCTTTGCGGTTAACGAAACCTTTGAAATATAAAATTCATCAGACGGTCTTTGACCTCCTGAATAAAATAGGGTTTTGAGCAGATAAAGAGACATTTAATTTATCACAATTTACAACTAAATAAAAAGTTTAAAATGCTGTCAGCGAATTTTCTACGGATGAACTTCTCATAACCAATAAATTCTGTTCAATAATTTAATAATCAACCGCTTGACAAAAGCTAAATGTAAAGTAAAATGGGAAATTAAAAGTTTTTACGGTCGCTTTTATCAATAAAACGACAGACGAGCGACCACTAAGGTTGGAACTAATGGAAATTAATAATTGTAATATGAATAAGTATAAGTAAATAGTTTGGTGTAATGATTTAATGATTTTACCGGTGCATTGGATTTAATAAGTGATGAGGGCCTTAAATCAACTATGAACAAGCACAAGTACTCCTGTTCGTCGCATGTAAAACTAGTCGGTGTTGTATTATATCGCGAATTTTGTACAAACTGATGGGTTGAAAGGTGTAAAGCGATGTATTCATAAAATGAAGTAGTACCTAAAAGGAGCATAAGTCTTGCTTATTTTAACCGACTCACGGGCAAGCCAAAACACCACGGTAATTCCAACGTGTCTAAGAAAAATCACCAAAAAGGGGTGCTAAAATAAAAAAAATCGCGATTAAGAGCACAGTTTATTCTAATAACTTCAAACAAAATCAAAATAACACAATTGTTGTCTAGTTTAGTAGTTTTTACAACATTACTTTAGAAAAGTCGTGGAACATTTAGATTTGTGGAGCGAAGTGAAACCGTGTAACGTCAGATGTCTAGGGCATTTCCGCCATTTTAATATGGCGAGATAACCATAGACAATAGGCAAACAGAGAAAGTTGTGCTTTTTTTTAATGTTCGCCATGGTATATCTATGTGTTCGCCATTCACTGTACCTACTTCGAACTTCCGATAGGTCGAATCTTTTAATGATCGTGATATACCCTTTGATATTATCCATAAGTAATGACCGAATTCGCAGAGATACTTATTTTATAAACCCGTGCATTTCAACCCTTAGTAATTTTCCTAGACTAGACAGGCCTTGAACAATTTGCACAAAGAACAGATGTGTGAAGTTCGTTCAAGCCGGAATCCATCGTAAGACTTAGAGCCCCCTTAACAAGTAGTTTAGAAACGTCGGCATAATTTTACCAAAGGACACTCGAGGGCAATAATAAACAGGCGGCCCGCCAAAGAAAACGGGTTATAAACCGACCATTAGTCGGATCGGAAGGACATTGGTTGCCGTGGGACCAATCGCCCTTCCGCAGGATTGAAGAGGGAGAACTATATCCATACGGGAGATGACCACCAGCCACAGGAGGGGGTGGTCGACAAGACAGTCGAGTTCAGAGCTAAAGCCTGGAAGTTCGTTCCATCTCCGCCCTTCGGAGAGGGCGCCCAGGCCGCGGGACCAGTAAAGTTCCGAACCCAAGCTCTGACAACAGTCGGTTTTAGGAAGGTTCAAGTTGAATCGAAACCGGTTGGATGAAAAAATAATAAAGTGGAATTAAAACAAAGTTATTTTATTTTTTATAAAGTTATTTCTATTGTAAAATAAAATTCAATGTGTACAATTTAACTGCACACTACTCGGTAACCAAAAGCAAATATTTTGTGCGATATGGAATGAGAGTAAGTCAGGTTGTGCTGAAAATGACTTAGCGAATGCTTTTAAAAAGATTTTAAATTTGCTTTAGGTTGCTGAGAATAATTTCACTGAATTGATAAAGTGGAGTAATTCGTGTATTCCCCAAAATAGGAATTCTTTTACTAATACCGTTTTTTATTTTCTCGTTAAAAATCCACAAATAACTTCGATTACCATTAAGTACTCGATGCCTAGCCATTCCTGCATACAAGAAGTTGACAGAGGTCACAGTGCCATTGAGAAGGTCATGTCCAAGACCGAGTCCTTTTCTCCACTCAGTCTAGAGAGTACTGAAGTCAGTGAATAGAAGAAATCCACTTAGAGTTTTGCAAATGAGCGCTGATGATTTTAAAAATTGTGGCAGTGCTTCGAAGCGGATACCGTGTTTCAGAAGTGTCTATATTTCGGTTAACACAAAACATGCATGAAGTGGAGTATAAAAATGCATTTAGCTGTAATGTTTAGAAAACTGAAAACTTAAGAATTCGTGATAAACCAACGAGAAACAGTAATTTGATCGATTAATTGGCATTTTCTATTTCCACATTGATTGAACCGAAAAACGCAAGAAACATGCAAGTAATGAATCTCAACAAAAAAAAAACCGATATAAAAAAAAAGTTAATCCCTATGCCTCTGGAAAACCGAAAATATAACTAAGCATTGCTATAGTTTAAAACATCGGTTTATTGTATACATGGGTTAATACACAATACTGTCAATTCACTTTTTATTTTGTACCATCTCGAATACTATTTAGGTTTGTTTTATTTTAAAATCCATAATTACTTTTTTTTACAGAAACACCACACAGGAGGCCCTGAGGGAAATAATTTCCCTCAAGGCCTGTATCATCTTTGGGATGCTGTGTGGAGGGTCTTTTAGATGATAGGAAGGAGTGAACTTGGGTCTTGAAGAGACCCATGTTGTAGGATGGAGGAAACACAGAGACCGGCAGATCATTCCACAGCCCAGCTGTTGAACACAAGAACGAGTCGTAGATGCGACCCGTTCTCATGTGACAAATGTCAACCGTTCGAAAATGTTGGGCACGCGTTCGGCGTGTTTCCCAACTATGCACCGGTGCCGAAGGGATCAATGACGCTAGTTCCAAAGAGCATCTTCCATTAAAATACCGGTAGAACAAGGACAGCAATCCCACCGGACGTCTGTGCTCCAAAGATTGCAATCCGTTTGTTAAGATAGGCGCTCGGAGTCAAGGGTTTTTTTCAGATATTTTGGGACTCCCGACCAGAGGTGGCGGCCTAATTCTAAAGTGGGGCGCACTTGCAATTTGTTTGCAGTTGTGTACTTAGGTACAAATTATTATTTTTGCTTTTTATTGTTAAACGAATCTTCTATTGTTATAATTATTCCCTATATTAGTATTAAGGATCTTGTGCTTACCATTTTTGCTGATTTTTTTATTGAGCATACTTCTTTCATAATTGTAATTATTATTTTTTTCTATTTATTAATCAGTACACCTCTCAGAATAAACAATTAATAATCTATTTATTTATTGTTCGATTGCATTCCTAAATTTCGTAATAGTGTGAATTTAAACACAATTTCATAGGAGAGAAGTACATCGAAAACTTCATTTCTGTAAGAACGTATGAGTGAAATCACTCAATTGTGTAACAAGGTTCCAACTGAAAAAACGACTTTCCCAGATTTCGTATTTCTAATGAATAATGATCCTTGATTATATTTAAAATCAGTTAAGAACCGAAAAATGATTTTTATTCCTCAAGTACCATGCTTTACAGATTCTGCTGAAATTTTTAAACTTTTGTACGTTATGACAATTAGACAACTTTACGCTTATGTTGCAATCCTTCACCTCTTTTAATCTACCTACAATAACATAAATCATTTTAACAAGATCTTCAACAAATTACACCCTCAATATCCCAAGTCTTCCACCCACGGACAAAGACTTTTTAAATACAGTGCAATTAAACTATATCTCCAAATGCCTACGTCTTTAAAAAAATAAGAGGGAATACACCAACACATTTAATAAAAATTTAATTTCTCGATCTGGATAAAAACAAAAGGAACAGATTTTTTCATGACTCAATTACGCCAAATCGAACTTAAAAGAATAACATTTACATAAAACATATATAATTACGTTGCATTTTTGTCTTTTTTACAATATTTTTATTTTATTTTTTATTATTCTTTAACATAATTGTATAACCATTTCACTGTAATACTATAGCATAAATACGTGAACACCTCAGTACGGATTCACCTAGTGAAGCGTGTTATGTTTTGACAATTTACAGTACTTAGGCATCATTCTATACAATAATTGCTTATATTGTAAAAAATGTATCTAATTAAATAGATATAAATAATAAAAACATCAAATTTCAAACTGTTTTCGTATTTTTCAATGGAACTATTTCTTAAGTAAATAAAACACGAATTTCTGTCCAACCACTGTTCTTTAAGAAGTTCTGCTATCATTTTTTTCAGCCAAATCGTATTCCATCACTGTGGTAGGTAAATACAAACAATTCATTAAATGTCTTGAGACATTGTGTGCTAGAGCAATCATATTACTGGCTTAGAGAGTATCTACTGCAGAATAATTGTTTCAGTCGCTATATTCTCTCAATTTTGGCAATACTAGCGGCTAGCCTCACGGCCGCCAGTCGACAGCTCTGGGCATTTCGACACTTTCCGGGATCCGCAAAAGATGGTGCTACTCCTTCACTTTTCCTTTAAGCGATCCATTTGTAGAGAAGCGGAGTCGGCATATTTCGATGACTCGTTTACATAATAATGTTTCCTGAGAGTGTTTACATTATAATGTTTCGGGTTGGTGGTTTACACAATGGAAAAAAGAGAGTAATAATCGGAAACTTTTAAGCTTATTTTGAATTGTTTTTAATTGTATTGGAGAGGTCATTAATATCTTTTATTTTTCTATTTATTCCTTGATGTGTGTAATGGTGTTGTGCAAATAGGGTATTGATTTTACATGTGTGAGAATACGAATTTAAATCTTGTGCGATTTTATGTGATGCATTAGTATTTTTGTTTTTATTTTAGTACATATTTGAAGTATTGTTTTTTTTTCTTTAAATGTCACTAGGAATGTTTATGTAGGTGCTTAGTTCTTAATTTTCCGGTGTTAAAGTAGCGTAAAATAACCGCAATAATTTATAGGTTACATTTATAAAAATCATATAATTTTAGTGTGGCCGTTTCGGGCTTAAATCAAGTTTATAATAAAAATCAAATAAAAACCCAAATATTTTAAGTTCAAATCTGTCGCGTCGTTCTAAACTAACCCAAAAGCATCGGTCGGTCGAAGCGTTCGACACATGTGCTTATTAAAAGACCTTTTTGCTTGTTAAAAGTGTCCCAAAGTAAATGATTTATAATGTTATTCTTTGAACTGTGGTGATTGTAAACAATATCGTATACGAGCTAGACAACTCAAACTCAAACTTAATGGTGAATGTGCTATTTTGGAGCCTTTAATAAGCTGCAAAGATATCGCTGTATAACCTTGAACCCTGTACCACAACTGCAATCCGCAAAAATTAGATTTCGTGGCTACCGAGAAAGGCGCAATAGGAAATAAAAACATTTGACCAGAAGATCTTCTGCTGTCACGGCGACCTGAGTTCTGACCTCCAGTTCACGGAGCAGATCCGGTGCATCATGCGGCCCACGGACGTGCCCGAGAAGGCTGCTCCGCGGCCTGCTGTGGTCCGCCCCCCACAAGGATACCACCGGCTGGGGCGAAAAATAGACGACACGCTGATGTGGTCTTTCCAGATCCTGAAGCCGGCCGACGAGCGCCACCTGGCGTATGGGCAAACCAACACCGAGCGTCCCGTTACGCAGCCCAGGGGCGTCACCAACAAAGACAAAGAAGATTGGAAGAAAGGATCAGTACCCCGGCCCCCGTCCTCACCCGCCGCCCAACTTCACATAACTCCTATCATTCGTATTAGCGTCTTGCAATATATCGTAAGGAATAAATACAGATAGCTTCTATTTTTTTTTCAATTAAACATGTATGAAAACTTAGACCAAGCCGTATTTAGTTTTGATAATTTAACTGCATCCTTTATATGGTCTATAAATAATGTATAATGATAATGTCCAAAAAAAAAAAATGTCATAGATTTAATATAGGAATAATGTAAGAATAGGAAGTAAGATTTGTAAAGCGCCCTTGAGGTGATTTTTCACAAAAACGGCGCTATAAAAATCATCCGAATATTATTATTATTACTTTAAATTCTTCAGATACTAATTTTGTGTAGTAATTCCTAGGTTTTTTTAGTATGACTGTAATGATCAGTTTTTGTATAGTGTTTACTGGGTTCAGTTTTTTTTTTTAAATGAATACCGCACAAGAGTCCCAACTGCTCACAACCGTCTGGAGCCAGTGAGACTATTGCATTCCCAATTGGGGAATGTTGTGAGGCAGAAGGTATTGGGGTGGGGATGGAGAAGGGAAATAGGGAAATACCTGGGTATTCAGATCTGGTCACCAAAGACGGCTAAAAGCCATTTCAAGCAACGTTTGAATTCTGAACGGTGGTCTTTCACCAGGCCGATACTGAGAGTATCTTCCACTCTGGAACGTGCGCAAATACACTATTATTTTTTTTAATTAATTAATTGTGAAACATCACAAATTAATTAAATAAAATTTACTTGCGCACGCCGGGAATTGAACCCGCGACCTTCGGATTCGCAGTCGAGAGCCTTACCCCTCAACCATGGAGGCCATCAAGGCCGGTTGATATTATATGCTGATCTCCCACTAATAACGGCGTATTGTAAAGTGAAATGATTTAGCACATGACATATTAAATAAAAGTGTTTTATTGACATAAATGTTCTTATTCATATATATATTTTTTATTAAATTAAATAATGTATAAAGTAATAGAAATGCATAATTATTTCAATTTCTTAACTTAACTAACTATATTAATTAAATACATTTTATTCTTAACCTATTTTAATACTTATATTATATATCATATTACTTAATATTACATTATATTATTTGAATCGCTAATCCGGCTGTTCCTGTGAGGTCACACCCAACAAGCCATAGATTTCGTGCGTTTTGGTGGGCTTTAAAACTTTAAAAATTATTTTAAGAATGAAAACAAACTTTAAAAAAATTTAAATAAGCCGAAAATTAAGTTAGGATGTCCAACATTAATAAAAAAAGAAAATGGACTGGAGTTCCTTATTTAGGACAGTAGGAACATCCACAAACTTAATAAAATAATGATAATCCACTCGACTTTAATTATTTATTATATTAGAGGCGTTTTACATGTTATATGGTAAAATTTTAATTATAATAGCGACACAGGTGAAAAATGTATTATGGTAGGTAAATCGATAGAATGGACCGTATTCACAAAATATAACAACAATATGTTTAACACGTTTCAGAAACAAATTCAACAATAACATTGTCTATCTATAATTCAATATAATTAGCAAAAAAGCAATCGGAAAGAGAATTAAACTTTCTACATAACATGCCTTAGAGACATTACTGTAATACAGTTATATTCCATTCGCATAATTGCAAAACACATGAAAAGAGCTCTTCACGTTTGCAAAAGTACTGTCAGAACTAAAAAAAATCGATAATGTACAAAACACACAGCGCACTCACTCATACTTATGCTCTAGACACGTCTCTTGGAGATGTGTATTATTAATGTTTTATATACTTGCATTCCGTGCAGTTGAAAATATATCAAAAAAAGTATTACGTTCTGCACGAAGTCTAGGTTCAAGAGAGTTTTTGAATGACCCAGTTCAGAAATTATTGTTACAGTTGAATAAAATTTTAGATCGAGTAGTTCTAGTTGGAATATTAAAGTTAATTTAGCTAAGTAAATTAAGGCTGCCATATTACTAATAAAATTTTTTAAAATAAAAATGAATTCAGAAACAAAACTTCTATCTGTGAGTTTTAGTAATTTTAATTATTTCATTGAGTAATTGTAATTTATAGTTTCAATGGGTAATCTTAGTTAATTGTTAACATATCTTTGAAATTTATGTTACATGTTTTCAATCGAATCGGAGAGGGTTTTATAGTGGGGGGACCATATGAAATAATTATATTCGACTTGACTTCGAACGAACTGAGGAAGAGTATAATAATAATTTTTGTGTTGAAATATTACTGATATCTGGCATTTCGAAGAATGAAGCCTACCATTAAGTACTTTATTGGTGATTGATATGTGTAAGAAAATTTAATTTTGAATCCAAAATAATGCCAAGATGATTTTTTTGATAGACAAGATGTAAATATTGTTGATTTTGTATTGAAAGTTGAATAAACCACCCTTTATTCTAAAACATCTGATTGTATGGCTTTAACTAACGTAACTATTCCAAGCAGGTGTTATCAACTGATTTAACGTGTATTTAATTAATTATAATATCTGTAAACATACTGAATACAAAGTTCATATTTTAGGTGTTACTCAGCAATAAATTTATCTATTTAATAAAATGATTAAAATACATGAGGATTTATCTAAGGCAACAGAAAAAAATAATTTGTCGATAAATCAGGAAAACAAAGTTCATATATGCGTATGTCCTCGTATGTTGATAACTTGCCGAGCGGTGCGTTAGTGAGCGAGAAGGGTTCTGGGTTTCGCTCACCGTGCCACGATGCGCGGTAGTCAGTACAAGCCAGCGGTCTACCGGTTATAATGTGCGTATCATGAATTTTATGCATGGCGGACGTTCTTTCCTAGTTTTCAGCAACTACACACAATATTTTACTTGTGTACATATGTATTTCTAATCAAATGATTTAAATAAGTAATAAATGCAAATTATTAATTCAAAAAATACAAAATTCTAAATGCAACCCTGTGTACTTAGTACACAGCACCGGAGCTCGGGAGATTTTCTAGCACCGTAAGGGAAGGGTTGAGTGGATAGTGAGAATTGAAGGGAAGATGTTGAGAATTCAATCATTATTTTTTAACTGAAGAAATTTGGCGTATTGATTCACGAGTATTTCCAGAGATATTAAGATGGTTAGTTAATTACTTTGGGGGAGCCAGCCTATGTTTCGAATATTGTAGTCGCCTATTAGCAGCAATCTGGCTTCTGGATATTTGACTATAAAGTCTTCGAAGTCTTCGGTGTGATTTTTGTATATTTTTTTATCAAGATACAGTTGAAATATATACACATCCAAGAATAAATTTATCAAAACTTGTCTTGATTAGAACAAACAGCTCATGAATGTTTCTGCATATACATTTCAGTGTGGACGAAATTAGTGATTTGGAGTCAGATATTAAAACTCCACTACTTCTTGATTTGGTGCCAGTTTTGGTACTTCTATCGTAGGGGTTGGTGTTGTGGGAAGTAAAGAATGAAGTAAGTCCTCCAGAACAACATGGGCAACATCTTCCGCTAAGTGCGATGGTAGTTGGAGATTTTAAAATATTGTCGGGTTACAAGTAACCCAAGAATAGATGCCATCCTTTTAATAGGAAAAAAAAGAGAGAGGCTGCTCGTAAAATGATAATGTAATTTCCCCATCAAAAGTGTCCATTTGCGGCTCATAATATGACTTACCGTGAAGGATTTGGCTTCAATCGCATCACATCAACGGTTACGTTTTTACAGTGACACAGCATGTGCCGCGTTAAAATGTTTTTTGGAAAGCGCGCTTTGAAGTCGGGACACGAAAAGGGTTTTTCTTCGCTGAGAGAACGCATGTGCG
>JAHDVE020002752.1:0-73200 GCA_022606495.2 Halesus radiatus
CATATTATGATTTATGTAGTTTTTTAACTCATTATTGAAATTTAGTTGCATTGGACTAGAAGTTTCATACAGAAACAGACGCGTAAAATTCATGATACCAGAGATCACCTTTCGAGAGTTTTGGCTGCTTCATACCTTTAGATTTTTACTTTCTAAGCTCAACAAAAATTTTCTGTCATAATTTTTATGCTGCAAAAAGCTAAAGTTGTCCACGATGTTCTCGATAATCACTGGACCGGTTTCGCTGAAAATAGCGCGTTTGTTTTTATTAGTGCCCGGAAGGTTTAGAAAGTAGTTTGAATGAAATCCAATATGTCAAACTGTTGCTATAACTTTTTAAAATTAGTATGAAAAACATTGGTTAGCCCATAGATATAACACTCTGGTTAGCAACAGATTGCATATTCAAAAGAAGGAGGTTTTTTGGATAGAATATTATCAAAATGGAAAACACAAGTATGTACCTACTTCAAAACTTTATTTAAAAAATAAAAATCCCGAGCAAGGCCGGGTACACATCACTAGCTCGTAAATAGAAAACAAGTAAATTTATATTTTAAAACATCTGATCTGTCATATTGGGCATTATTGATTGAGTAAGAAATTTCTTACATTTTATTGTACGTTTTTCACCCCTTGGTGTAGTAAATACCAAAGCACCCTTCTATCTCCCCTGTTTGGGATATCATTATCATAAGTTTTATTCAACAACAAAATCCTGTTAAAAACGTTGTCAGATGTAATTGACTTCACGGCGCAATAATAAGTTTCCATTAAAATAAATGATCTCACGCGGAACGGAGTGCAAGGAGAAGGAAGAATGCATCATCGTTATTTTTTATGACAGTTTTTATAAGTAGTCTAAAAGGCGTACCTTCAAGCAACCCCTCGCGGAGCGGAGAGCCGAAAGCCGCGAAGGGTGTTCCTTAAACACCCGTCTTTTGAGTGTAGAACCCGCGACCCGTGCTTGTCGAGTTTCTTCACAACCCCTACACATCTACACAAGGTGCCGAAAGGGCATATTCTGTAAATGTAGTTTTTTATTTTATTTTAAATGTTTAACGTTTTTTTTATGAATACCGTACAAGAGTCCCAACCGTCTGGATTCAGTGAGACTATGGCATCCCCAATTGAGGTATGTTGTGGGAAAGTAGAAAGGGAAAAGGCAGGTGGGGAATTAATTCCCTGGCCATTCAGATCTTTTCACTAAATACGGCTAAAGTCATTTCAAGCAACGATGCTGAAAGTATCTTCAACTCCGATTCAATAATTGAATATAATTTCTGAGATTCAATGGAAGATCTAATCTATTAATCGCAAATAATCTGAAATGCGTGTCTGTTCCCATAGCATAAATATTTTTTCTTTTATATCGACTTTTATGTTTTAATTCTATGTTTTAATTCTAAAGGCCCGCGGTCAAATCCATGTCGTGACGTAAACTTATTGCGACTGTTGAAAACACTGTGCTTTGTGACATTTGCATTCTTTTAAATATCTGACTTGATATATACATTTTATGGTTTTAACCACTGAAGAGATAAATCGATAGGAGTGTCTTGTGGGCGTGTCTGTTTGCCAGAAGAAAGTCAATGTTATCTAACATCGATAAAAATTGACCAATAATTTCTGAATATGGACATTAATTTTCTCACCTATCTGGCCGTCGAAACATCTCGTGTAAATTGGCAACATCAGTATGATTTTAATACGATATATACAGACTTCTAGATATTTTCCATTTGGTGGAAAATCCGAGGAAACGTTACAGCCGATACGTTTCCTATTTTTTAAAATATAGCTTATCTCAGGGGGCGGATATATGAAATAATGGGCAAAATGCGTCTTCTCATATCTGTTTCTAGAAATAATATTGAAAAGGGATGACTTAGCAATCTAGTTTGTGAGATTTATATCGCTCGAATACAACCTACAATAAGGGAATATAGATTTTCTTGAAAATACAACAGAGATATTCTATGGAATTATGTGCGATTCGGCAGTCGCAAAACGTCTTTATCCTTCAATATTTTCCAGGGATTTAGCATTCAGATTTACTTTTCACTCATATAAATAGGCCCTTACGCCAACCCTCGTGGGAGAGCTCCCCGATGGATCGCAGATACGAGCAGAGCAGTAGAGGGACACCAACTAAATATATTCACAATAAACTTGACATTGACATGACGAAACACGCCGGCTTGCGATAATAATGTGAAGCAGGGTGGCGCATACTGCCAAATTACTAAATCATTAAATAAAAGACACTTTTTTTAAATACTATTGCACTTTTCATTTTTGTCCGTGACCGGTTTCAGGATGCTATCTTCAGACTGGTCTATTTTATTCTTAGACTATGGGTTATATGCAATTTTGGGTATCAGGGGTAACAAACCATGATTTTACTTAGATTATATTTTTCAGCATTGTTATAGCATGATTTTACATGACTTGACTTATATGGTAAATTTAATTTATTTAATAATATTACTTTATATATCAATCTGGTTTCAAAAATCATTAGGATCGTTACAGTCGTTTTTCTTGGTCAATACTGATAAATTCAATGTTCCATACAAGTCAAGTCAAATAAAATCATGATATAACAATGCTGAAAAATATAATCTAAGTAAAATCGTGGTTAGTTACCCCTGATACCCAAAATTGTATATAACCCACAGTCTAAGAATAAAATGTACCAGTCTGAAGGTAGCCATACAGGCTGAAACCGGTCACGGACAAAAGTAAAAAGAGGAATAGTGCTTTAAAAAATTGTATTTTATTTAATCATTATAATGAAATTCCACCATTTGTTAACAGTTTCAAAAATAGAAATATTGAAAATTACTAAATAACAATGTTAATAATGTTTCTAGGAAAATTCACCGCGGAACATTCACTGCGGCGAAAGTTCACCGCAAACAATGGATAAAATAAAATAAAATATCTGAATGGTGCTAGGGACTGTTCGTATTTCATTAATAGTAACAGGTTAATCTGACCAAACCCGACAGAACTGTTATTTAATTTATTTACTTATTAATTGTTATTGTTTTTAATTCGTAGAAATCCATTAAATATATTTTTGACAGTTTGAAAATGGCGAAATGAACGCCGAAACAGCTGTCACTATATACAATTTAAAAAAAGTGTTATTTCCTTTGTGTAAAAATATATTATTTCCTTTTAATGCTTGGCTATTATTTGTACTAAATAGAACTTTCTGTGGTGAGTTTAAAGTGGTGAACATTCCCCACTGTGAATGTTCGGCGGTGAATCGTAGGCGGTGAATTTACTGAAAGAATGCAAGGCTGATTTAGTTATAATTTATAAAAAAAGGGACGCTTAGATAATGTGTGAATGTTGAGCGGATGAACGAAGAAATAATTGTTAGAGAAATATATTACGCGGAAGTTAATGGTAGTAGAAGTCGGGAACGCCTGAGGAAAAGATGGCACGGTCAAGTGAATCAAATAGATGAAGGCCATGTCAGAAGTCAGAATAACAGAAGATAATGTATGAATGTGAATGAAGCAAGGAGTGTGTGCCGAGATAGAGTTGTGCGGTGGTCTATCCTCTCTGCCTACCCCTGCCAAGAAACGGCGTTATGGTTAGTTAGTTAATATTTTTCTTCTAATAGTACGGAAAAGGTGATAATAATTTGTTTTCAAATCTGTAGGTGTCGCTAAAATAAATTTAAAAAATGCTTTGGGAAATAAAAAAAAATCTGAAAAAAAAAATTGTCAACCGTAAATTATTTAGTAATCCTTCGAGGAAAAATATACATGTATGTGTATCTACAATATGTATACTCGGCTTCTCCACACAAGCATTGCTTAAAAGAGAAGTGTAGTATAGTAAATTGAAGTATAAAATGTGTTCAATATCAATAATAAAATAAAATAAACATGTGTATACATAAAAAAAAATGTTTGTCCTTTTCGTTCCTCCCTATTGTACATCCGCCGGCAAACACGGGTATCGATTTGCTAATCACCCTAAATGACTTGCCGTTTCGTTGTAAGGCTTCTATTACAAGGCGTTTTCGGCGTTTTCCCGAAAACGGTGTTCAGACTACAGACTGACCCGGGGTTCAGCCGAGAATGTCGTTTAACAATTTTCTGCACGGCGGCTTTTGAGTGAAGACTGATTTGAGTTTGTAAGACTTTCCTTTGCAACGCGCCGCGTCACGTTTTATTCTTTGTGATCAGTTGCAAAGTTAAATAAGAATTTAAATTATTATTTTTATCAAACTTTGTTAATTATGATAATGATTTTTATGCGACATTTTCTCCCCACCCTAAATACACCCTTCAAAGGATGTTTTCTGAATATTGTTTAGCTGCTCACCCGGACCCGGATCCTACCGAGTTTTAACGCTGTTTTTCAAATCCTGAACTTTAAATAAAATGTGGTACAAACAACGTCACATCTCGTTTTATTTTTCTACGACTATATTCATATTTCAAAGCTGTGTGTAATTAATTAATTTATTTATTTATATAATAAGAAGATTAATTAGATTTAGACACTTTTGTACTTTCTTCCACTTATTTATTTTCACCAGGACCGGTTTCATCCCACTACGGACATTTTCAGACTGGTGGTTGACATTCTTATGCTACGGTATTTATATAAACTTAGGCAGGGTTACACAACATTGTATCTATATCATGAATGTTTCTATTTTGTTAATTTATATAATTGAAAAGGTTGGTATTTTATTTTGGTAATATTGGGATATTCCCTTCTTGTGGCTTAGGGCTAATGGACAAATATTGATGGTACTATGCTATTTATTATTATTATTAGGGTTCTCCGTGAATTTGGGTTATTACATTTTTAAATTACATACTTAAGTACAAAAAGTACAAAAAAAACTTAAAGTACAAAAGTGTCTTAATTTCAATTCTAATACAATGGAATCCCACCACGAACTAACAGTCCAAAAACTAGACTCATTAATTAGATTTGTTTAGATTATGGTTTCGGGCTAGGTATTGTTCATTTTTTAATTATTTTTTATCGAACTTTTAATGACTTTATATCACTAAAAAGTATAATGATTCATATGTATTTTGAATTGTTTTAGTACCCTCTAAATATTATGTTAATTATGTTTTAGATCTATCTCTGGAAACTTGAAAATCCGATGGGTGTTTTGAAACTATCTGTCAAATTTATATGACAATTAGAGTAGTGAAAAAGGACGGAATAAAATTAAATGCATTTTAAAAATACTAGTAAAAAAATTTATATATCCACGACCGAGAATCGAATCTCGATCGACTGCTTGCCGCTTGGAAGGCAACTGTGCTGACCATTACACCGCCAACTATTGTAAGAACGGTGGCATAAATTATTTAATGTACCTACTGAGAATAAGAATTATATATTTTACAATTTTAGAATAAGAATTTTATGTACAGTTACGTTCTCCGTACTCACATGTTGATTAATTATTTTTATGGTTGTGTGGTTTCAAAAACGGCATGACCGTTTTACGTATATCGGTCAGTGACTGAGTTGGCATCGCGTCTGGGTCCCACCTAGGCGTCCTGAGTTCAATTTATCGACTGGTTAAGTCCTCAATCGTGGCATAACCAACATTTTCCGCTTACTGTGATGGTAGTAGGAGATTTTTCAAATATCGTCATCTTATTCGTACCCCGGAAATGTTTGTCTTTGTTTTTAAAAAATAATTTAATTAATCGTAAGCTAATAATATTGGCTGGTTAACTGGGGACTACTAAAATTTCAAAAATCTCAAGGTGCGATTACGAACTTTAAAATTTTGATGAAATATAGAAATTCCCCGACACAACCCACCCTTGTGTGTGCGAGTTTCTCCGCTTTATCTTTAAGATTTTATGTTTCACGTTCTTGATTTTGATGGATATCTTCATAATCATTGCGACACAGATGATAAGAAAAGCAATTTATTTATGATTGGTTCGCCATCAAAGTATATGAGCATAAAATATAACACGGGACCGAATAATATATCAATCACCGTCAGACCGCTGGGAAAACCCGGCATTCCTCTAGACAAATATTCCCGTTACAAGTTCCTTGGATGTTTTCCCTGCAGGGCGGCCCCAGACAGGTAGGACCCAGGGCAGACCCTAGACAGGGCTCACGGGGAGGGGAGGGAAGGGCACAGACCCTTTGGGGGAAGGGTCCTGAAGGGTCTATTGGAAGCCGAAAGGCCGCAGCGTATACGCAACAGTTGAATGATTGATTTACTTTGTGCTGTCGATGCGGCTTCTTGAATACGCTGGGAAAAGGCCAATGCCCCAATAAGACATAATATTATGCCATTTGATTTGAACGTACAGTACGAAAAAATGTAGAAATTTAATCGATAAGAATTATATATTTTCGTTGCCTATGGTGACAACACCGCGTAACACCGATTTCGGTACAATTAGATTGTCTCCTATTTTTTTTTGTATGTTGTAGAAAATATACTTTATATTGATGAAAAGTATTTTATATTGATAAAAAATGTATTTTATATTGAATAAAATGTATTTTTCGATGAAAATGTATTTTGTGTTGATAAAAATGTATTTTTTTTAAAGAGTTAATAACGACAGAAAAAATGGTTTTTCGATATCTCCAAATATGATATGATCTTTCAAATTGATCTTGGGAAAACCGTACACCAGTGACGTGACGAGTCACAATTCTGTTTGGTTTTGGAACATTTTTAACTATATTTTGTTTGATCTAAAAATCTTTCCTAATTCTAACCCTGAAACGTAATCGATATTAAAAAATGATAATTTTTAATGACTGCTTTATGTTGACAACCCCGATGTAACTTTAACTCTATTTCATATATGACGCCTGTCACATTAACTTACAAGCTTACAACGAAGATATCATGTTTTTGAAGCAATTGGTTAAAACTAAAGTACAAAAAACCGTTGAAACGATTTGTAGAAGAAAGATTATTGGTGTTCCCCGATAATGACAATGTTGCTCAATCACTGAACTTCACACAGAAGCCTTTTCACGTGTATGTATTAACTTTGAAAGACGGTTAGTAGTTATTTGGTTATTATTTTTTTTTTGCTTTCGCGTATTCAAATGGAGTAATTAGTACTTTTAGCGTAAATTACTGCCCGAATAAAATGTTTTAACGACATATTTATAACAAAATTAGCGACAACGTTTTCAGCTTTCGGTGGGAAATATAAAAGTCGATGGCACCTTTTACGTTTTACGACGATCGAGTGATTTATTGTATCGCTTTAATGTACCGGGAAAATGTAAATTATTTTCCAGTGAGCACGCCATGACCATTGGAACACTCAACATTAGGGTGTTCTTTGGCACCCACCCTGACGGGGAAAAGGTATCTTCGTGGCGTTGAATTTTCGCGGTCTGAAAAAATCCTAAAAATCGATGTTTTTAGATTTTGTACAAAATTTTTTTTTGTAAAAAATCGTAGAAAAAACAAGAAGTGACTAACCTTTCCAGTTGTCAAAAACAAACCACTGATCCGAAATGGCTGATAATGCTAACATATGATAAACATATGTGTACCAACATAACAAAAAAAATCGATAGTCTAATGTTGTACACAGCCCGCGAAAATTCAAAATTCACCTTTTCTTTTGAACACACCTCGTACATTTGTTACTTAATATTAATTCATAATTAGCTACCAGTTTCGACACTTCCAATTCTAATCGAAAATTATTAGAAACAGGCCATACCTTCTAGAAATAAACAACAACAAAAAATATTTTAGATAACAAAATAATAACATCCTGTATGTCACCTTTGCTAACCATGTTTTATTATTTTGACTCTTCCCGCCCTCCCCCCTTCAAATCACCACCGCCACTACCCCCACCCAACAATATCTAATTATTTCTGTACTTGTATTATTTAAGTTAGTTTTAAGAACACTGGTGAATGACACGGAAGTATTGAAACCGCTAACAATTTTTTTACCGTAGAATGTAAGCGAGGAGTAAAATTAAGTCTTTTCAACTTCAAACTAATTTTTCACTGAAGTGCCGACCGATCGCTCTAGCTTTCTTCAAGATATGCTTTCCTTGAATTCTTTCGTCAGCAATACGTTTGTCTTCATGGTAGCAGGTTACGCCCTTTCTCGTAGGTATGTTTAATATTTTTTTTTTCAGTGTGGAAATTTTACGTCTCATTGGTGGGAACTATTGAGTGATATTTACTGATCGCTTCTCAGACACAATATACGAGTGAATTACGCATATTTTTGATCTATTTGAGCAATACATATGTTTATAATGAGTGATCGCAATATTTATCACCTTAAACGACAAATATTACTCAAAGATATGAGGTCTAATTTAACTGGGCGCAAAATATACTTCTCACTTCTATTAATGTGCCAAGGAAGAAAGCTTCCATTTTAGGGTTAATATTAAGTTACACAAAAAGTCTAGAAATTTTTTCTTAGTTAATGCTCATAAATACATTTTTATTTACTTAACAAATATTGTAGTGTATTCTACGATGCTTAGCAGGAATTTCCGTGTATTATTTTATTAATTGTTATGACGCAACATCAAATAAATTAGAGTAAGTACACTTAGGTGCTGGTACAAGCATTTCTTATCGTTTGTCTTCTGTGGATTTTTTTTTGTATTTAAACGCGGAGCAAACAGAATTCGAGGTGAACGACGGTTTCGGAAGAAGTGATTGTAACTTGGTGAGCTACCGCAGTACGCATACGCCCGATGTAGACATATCGTAAACATTGCCACTACACAAAAGAAAACGTATTTAATTTGTCATTACTACGTTTACTACATTTGTCTTTCACAATACTATTTATTTTATGTGCCTACATCGTACGCGGCAATCGAATAATGATATGATAACTAATGTGATTTTTCATACATAATAGCATCCTTTTGTATTCTATTTCAACGGCACCATGCTAATAACAACATCCTCCATTGACTATTAACTAGTTAAGTATAATTATGCGCTCTCTCATAAAAGCTTACTCTTTTTTAAATGATCTAAATAAATATAGATTTTTGCGGTGGACTAAATGAACCAGTTTCCTCAAACAGAATTGAAAAATTCACGCACAAGACTACGAAAGTATTCGATACTTAAGTTGTGTACTCACGTCGCAGCAACATGTCGCGCACAGTCCGTACACATCGCCCTGAAATCTCTAGACCCGCGTTGCCGGTCTTGAGATTTAAAAAAATATTTATCTTCATAAAACATAATTATAATGGATTGTTCGATGCCTGTCTCAGTTTAAATACAGTAATACATATTTTCTTAGATTGATGGTGGACTTAAATACATAAATATGTACACAAATGGAAGTTTAATCCTATAAATCAAAATAAAAATAAAAATAAAAAAAAAACAGGAAGCAAAAGATTAAATGAAATAAATATATCTAACAAAGATAATATAATGAATGTTAAATTTGATTTTTTTTTAAATTTAATGTAAATCAAATTTAATAATGTTTTTATTAAGTTCTGCAAGTATTTTTAGTTGTTGTTATTGTGACAGCTGTTTCGGCGTTTAATGCCATTTTCAAACAAATTTTAAAATGAGTGGGAGTAAATTAAATCATATAAATAAGTCGTCACAATGTGGATTAACCACAGTTTGAAAATGGCCTTAAACGCCGAAACAGCTGTCACAATAATAACAACTAAAAATACTTGCAGAACTTAATAATAACATTATTAAATTTGATTTACATTAAATTTAAAAAAATAAATTAAATTGAGTTCTACGAATTAAACACAAAACAATTAATAAGTTAAATTTGAATATATTATTGTAATAGGTGTAATAGAAGTTAGGTGTATAGATAAGTGTTATAATTTTTTGAGAGTTTTATAATACAGGAAAAAGTAAATATAAACCTTGCATATGCCCAGAGACAAAAATGTATATTGTTATCTTGGCATTTATCAGCACACGCATTGTGAATAAATAATTACAAAAATTTAGTTCATTTATTTATTAAATATAGTACAAATATGTCGCATTTTGGAATGAATATACATATATAAAGTCACGGAGATTTAAGCGGCGAAGACTTCGGCAATCTGGTCGCCGGAGACTGTCAGAGTTGACAAAATTTCGGCGACGGCGTATTCCGGTGTAAGAACCTCCTTCCAGATGTACGAGCATTGCAGCAGTCGCGAAGATACTTGAGTCGTGGAGTATCGGCTATTTGCGTACGAAGGGCTTTATTCACATTAAAAAAGCCACTTATATAATAAGTTTTTTTTAAATAATTTAGTTATACTGCGGTATATGGAGGTGCGCATACGTGACGACGGGACAATAGGGCGATTAAAAAAAATGTATGGATGGTCGCGCGACACAAGCCGCTCGTGTGAGTCTGGCCTTAGTTTGTCCTCTTACCTCTAGATTGCCAATCTTTGAGTAAGAAAATATATCAGACTGTTCATACAAAAATAGCTTTCCTGACCTCAGTAACCTGCAAAATCGCATTATCTCAAATGTGTTTACTTTGTAACAGTAATTATCTTTTAGTCTCTTATTTGTTTTGTCTATATGTAAATAATTAATATATTTAAAAATCCTAAAATAGTATTGTGTTTTCCACAAATGCTTATATTAAATGCTTGTTGAAATAAACTCCTGCTGACAAGCTACTTGCAGTGGCTTAGCGGGTATAAGTTCCCACTGTATGTAATTAATATTATACAATAAAAAAAAAAATATATATAAAAAAAAAATATATATATATGTAATAAAAAATAAATAAAAATAATGTATTCCCCATTCGATTAATCGAGATTCCGGAAGTGGTTTATGGTCTCACCTTCGCCCGTGGAAACCTCAAAAATAGTTTAATGAGTTATTCAATTTTATTGGAAAAGTACGTTTTATGGTCATGCCACTGAGAGCTTAGTCGCTTCTTTCTACTACATGCGTCATTTATTGTGAATAAGGAGAGATAACAACGGGCCTATCAGCGGATTGTCTATACCTAACTATTAACAATACAGATGTAATGAGACATACTATAGTACCGTACCGCAGCATTTACACTAAGAAACGGTGCATACCACGTGGTACGCACTGTCCCAGCTAATATTCTGATGAATGGCGACATGTAAAAGATTACGAGCACACATTTTCGGTTTCTAAGCAAAAAAAAATTGTTTCGAACCAAATGGTATCAACCACGGAGAAAAAACACATAGAGGTGCTCCAACACGCGAGGGGAATAAATCAAAATAAGAGGGGCAGGAAGCGAGCTAGGCGTGCCGCCAATTTAAGTAAAATAGTACGTACTTGTTTGGCGCTCTCGTAGCTGCCGGCAGCCTTTTTTAGTCGCTCCTAGTTTATCTGGGAAATATTGGGAAGTTCTTAATTTTTCCGGTGTTAAAATAGCGTAAAATAACCGCAATAATTTATAGGTTACATTTATAAAAATCATATAATTTTAGTGTGGCCGTTTCGGGCTTAAATCAATTTTATAATAAAAAATCAAATAAAAACCCAAATATTTTAAGTTAAAATCTGTCACGTTGTTCTAAATTAACCCAAAAGCATCGGTCATCGGTCGAAGGTGTTCGCCACATGTGCTTGCTAAAAGACCTTTGCCTGTTAAAAGCCTAGTGAAGTGTCCCAAAGTGAATGATTTACAATGTTATTCTTTGAACTATGATGATTGTAAACAATATCGTATACGACCGGACTACACAACTCAAACTTAATAGATGGAGCCTTTAGTAGCTGCAAAGATAACGTTGAATAACCTTGAACGTTGTACCACAACCGCAATTCGCAAAATTAGATTTCGTGGCTGCCGAGAAAGGCGCAATAGGAAATAATAACATTTGACGAGAAGATCTTCTGCTGTCACGGCGACCTGAGTTCCGACCTCCAGTTCACGGAGCAGATCCGGTGCATCGTGCGGCCCACGGACGTGCCCGACAAGGCTGCTCTGTGACCTGCTGTGGTCCGACCCCGACAAGGATACCACCGGCTGGGGCGAGAAATAGACGACACGCTGATGTGCTCTTTCCAGATCCTGAAGCCTGCCGACTAGCGCCACCTGGCGTACGGGCAGACTAACACCAAGCGTCCCGTCACGCCGCCCAGGGGCGTCACCAACAAAGACAAAGAAGATTGGAAGAAATAATCAGTACCCCCGGCCCCCGTCCTCACCCGCCGCCCAACTTCACATAACTCCTATCATTTGTATTAGCGTCTTGCAATATATCGTAAGGAATAAATACAGTTAGCTTCTTTGTTTTCAATTTAACATGTATGAAAACTTAGACCAAGCCGTATTTAGTTTTGATAATTTAACTGCATCTCTTTATATGGTCTGTAAATAATGTGTAATGATAGCCTGTCCAAAAAAAAAACGTAATATAGGAATAATGTAAGAATAGGAAGTAAGATTTGTACAGCGCCCTTGAGGTGATTTTTCACAAAAACGGCGTTATAAAAATCATCCGATTATTATTATTAAGTAAAAGGTTCAATTTATTTATATAAACCGAATATTTTGTTAGAGTATTTAGACTGACCCTTTTTGTAAATGTTTTATAATTTCCTTACCGCAATCAAATCAACGCAAAACAAACGTGGACGGCTGTGAACTAAGCTGGTGCCAAAATGGGTGTCACGTGACCTTTGCCTCCAGCGGTCGAAATCATACTTAGAGTAAGGCTGTTAATTCTGACGTCAGTGTTTTTGTCTTACAGTGATTCCATGTTTGTATTACATACGGTGTATGGAAGCAGATATTAGATTTAGTTCGACCCTTTTTATAAATATTTTGACCTTCGAAATCGTATTTAAGGCAAGTTTATTAGTTCTGACGTCAGCGGTATCAACTTTTTTTACCCCAGGTAAACGTAAGAATCTCTAGTAAAAGTCTATCGTGTACGTCCTATTACACCAAAATGGTATTTTAACTGATTTGGAGAAAAATAGTAAAACTTTTTTGTGCGAAAACCCTCTTTGTTTTAATTAACATCGTATAACATAGATTTATACGAGTATGACGAATAATATACCTCCGTTTTCTTCTCGTTTATTTGGCCCTGCAAAGCATGCCCCTTGCCCCGGGCACAGTATTTATTCTTGCGTAGGAAGTAGGCACCAGCCGGTAATCCAGATCAAAGAAAGCTAAGATAAAGAGATTCTATCTCGTCAAATAGAAATTTAGTAGGGAGATACTTATTATTATGTCCGAAACATTCACAATTAATATCTGTTTCCACACACCGTACTTAATACAAACACGGAATCACTGTAAGACAAAAACACTGACGTTCGAATTAATAAATTCGCCCAAAGTATGATTTCGACAGCTAGAGGCAACGGTCATGTGACATTCGTTTTGGCACCAGCATATTTCACAGCCATCCTCGTTTGTCACGCGTGATTTTGACCGCGGTTAGTAAATTACAAAACATTGATAAAAAATTGTCAATCTAAATACTCTAACAAAGTATTCGGTTTTTGTAAACAAGCTGAACCCTTAAAAAAAAATTTTTTTTTATTTATTTATTCATTTTATAAGTTTGGTACAGAGTTCACTTTTTTTTTTCAACTACCAAACTAGACACATGCCTGTATTATGGTAGTCAAAGTTAGAATCAGAAATGGGATAAAATAAATAATTCAATTAAAAATTAAAATAAATTATTCTCCTACAAATTATAGTTTACAGTTTACAATTTACTGTTTACAGTTTACAATTTACATTTTACAATTTACAATTTACAATTTACAATTTACAATTTACAATTTACAATTTACAATTTACAATTTACAATTTACAATTTACAATTTACAATTTACAATTTACAATTTACAATTTACAATTTACAATTTACAATTTACAAATTTACAATTTACAATTTACAATTTACAATTTACAATTTACAATTTACAATTTACAATTTACAATTTACAATTTACAATTTGCAATTTACAATTTACAATTTACAATTTACAATTTACAATTTACAATTTACAATTTACAATTTACAATTTACAATTTACAATTTACAATGTACAATTTACAATTTACAATTTACAATTTACAATTTACAATTTACAATTTACAATTTACAATTTACAATGTTTACAGAACAAAGTTTACAAATTTTTCAAAGTTTACAAAGTTTACTTTACATCAATTAAACATTGTACCATATGTATAGAGATGTTTTAAATAAATCTTTGACTTTTGATCTGTCTTGTATCTAGTTATCCAAATCTTGGTGTCCAATTTATATTTATCTTAATTTGTGTTAAGTTTATTGGCCAGTGGAAGTACATTGTTTAGCTTTGTTGAAAAGTATCTAAAGTTTTAGCGAAAGGGATAAGTATATAATAAATAAATGGAAAAAAGTTACAAAGGTTTTTTTAATAGAAAAAAATCATTTTGATAAGTAAGAGATTCTGCCCTTTGGATGGCGAGCAGTTTTTACATTGTCAAATAGAGTTCTGTGTTTAAAGAGATATGCTATTTTGGCGTAAGGTTGCTTAATATCCAAAACACAGATTCTCCTAAAGATTATACGAGATATGCTCATCATATAACCCCTGCTACTCTTCGTAGAAAAGTTACAGATAAGGTAGTTTGGACATGTACTTAGAATTTCAGAAGACCGACTTCCACATAAAATACTGGCAGCGATTTCAGACGTCCAGCGGGCCGGGCAATTCCAGACAAAGGTGGGGAAAGCAACTGCAGAGACTGCGCGGAGAGGCTGGGCCTGCAATGGACAGAGGCCGCTGAAGTATTCCAGAAGGACACCCTGGGGCTCTTTGTCGAAACTATTGGTTCCCGACCCGAATATGGCAAGGGGGAAAGATGATAGTTGTTATAAAATTTTCACTAGCAATACAGAAATAAACATGCAAAGGTGGAAGATATGTCGCTCTTATTGTGTAGTACAGTATGACCTGTAAAAGCAGAGTAAAAATTGAAGGCGCTGCGATCGTTTAAAAGGTTTTAAATTGCAGCACAAAGATGGCTGATGGGAAAATCAAAGAAACTTTTTTTAAAAGACAATGGTCCAAGAGCATATATTATTTTTAACCAAGGGGTGTTCTTAAATGTACGGTACTTCCGAAAGGAGATGATTCTACATCAGATATATTTAATCTTTTTTTATATTATTTAACGTTTCACAAGGAACATGAAAAGGTTTTTTTTTGTATATCCGACAATGTATGTATCGAAATAACCATATATTAGATGATTTATAAATAAATAAACAGAATAAAAAAAACGTAAAGACTTAATGATTCATTCAAACAAATTTTAAATAAATTATAATGGAATTCTATCACGAATTCTCAGCTTCATGAGTAGAAATTTAATTGTGATATCTTGTTTCATCAAAACGAACTGTCAACCGCGAATATCTGGAAACATTTGAATGTGAAGAATTTCGTAAAGGTTGGTGTTGCCATAGTAATGACATTTTGTCTTTCCAAAATAATAAATATCTACAATTAAATATCAATGCTTAGAAGTAACGGGTACAATACCCGTCGAAGCGCACACAGAGTACAGTTTAATTTGAATGTTAATTTTTTAAACAAGTATTAATATGTATTTAAACGGTGTGAATTAGAAAAGGATTCAGAAAAGAAAAATAATGTTGCTACTAAAACTTAAACTAGAAACATTGCTATATCCGGGAAGGCGCATCTATCCATTGTTCTACTTATTTTTTACGTAAAATAGATGACCTGACCTTGATCTTTAGCCCAACGATGTATTGGAATATTGTGTTGTGGTTTTGCTTTAGTTTGGTTAATTTAGTAAAAGAATGCAAAACTGTGTTACGGATCGGTACCCAAAAATGGCCCTAAACATCAATTTTCTGGTTGCTAACTCAAGCAATACCACAAATAGTTTATCTGTAATTTTTATACGGGTAGTTAGGAAATGCATCAATTTTCAAAAGACAAAAATTCTCAAACTGTAATCCTTAAATTCCGTGAAATAGCTGCAGTTTGAAAACCAGTGACAGGAATTTTGAACGTTTTACCTAAAATTCCAGTACGTATTTCATTTAGAATTAAAAATATTGCAGTTAGATGATTACTGTCTTTTGAAACCTTATACATTGTACTAATTACCTGCATAGAATTAACGGATAAATCTTTCCTGGTATTTCTTGAGTTAGCAACTTGCAAAGTGCGTATTTTTGGATGCTGACCGATAAATACTTTTTTTTCAACACTCTTGTCGGAGTTGTGCCATTGTGGTTATTTTTACTCTCGATGAAATCGCACTAAAATAGCACAAAGAACTCTATTTTCAAATTTACCCTTTTTGACAGATAATTCTTGGAATATTTTCACCCTTGAGTCTAACAGAATCACCTCAACGGGCCTTTAAAGAGTGCTTTCTGAAGAGGTGTGTTTAATAAGCCTTCTCGATTTAATTAGTATTATTAGTGATTCTTTGTCTTAATTTGTTATAAACTTTCTAACTTCTGCTGTTATTCTTCGCATCGTCTATAAAATCTGTTTAATTGTTACCGTTTTATACGATTTGTGTACCATATTAACCAAGGACTTAACGCTGTAGTCGTCAATAAAAAGTTACCAACAGAAGCGAGGCTATCATTTCATTATATAGTTCTGATACCAACTCTGTTGGAGGTAGACTGATGTTGAGGAATGATATGTGTAGTAAACTATGTTTTTTTATTATTTTCTATATGAATACCTTAAAAGAGTCCCAACTGCTCCCAACCGTCTAGAGCTAGTGAGACTATGCAATCCCGATTGGGGAATGTTGTGAGACTGAAGGTATTGGGGAGGGGAAGGAGAAGGGGAAGAGGCAGGTGGGAAATACCTGGCTATTCAGATCTGGTCACCAAACACGGCTAAAAGCCATTTCAAGCAACGTTTCAATTCTGAATGTTGGTATTTCACCAGGGCGATACTGAGAGTATCTTCCACTCTGGAACGTGCGCAAATATACCATATATTTAAAAAAAATGAATTAATTGTAAATATTAATATAATTATGTATAATCGTATTAAAAATCATCGGGTTGCAAGAAGAGTGATATATCTCAAATTCATAAGATTTGATATAAATTAAAAATTAACTCTAAAAATAATGACTTTTTCCTAGAATAATGTAACATTTTGACTTAACAATGTCATAAATCAATGCATTTTTATTCTGCAGTAATCGATCAATTTTTTCAAAAAAAAATTAATAAATTATTAATTGTTTTGTCTTTAATTCGTAGAACGCCATTTAATTATTATTATTATTTTTTTAATTTGAAGTATATAAAATTTCAAAACATATTTGTAAAAAGCGTTTAATTTGTGGCTCGTCATAATTATAATATAATTTAAAAAAACGTTAAAAATATATTATACGTTCATATTACAAATTTAATAATAAATTGTTTTTGTGTTCATTTTTTTTTTAATTGCATGTAAATCATATTTATTAATGGTTTTATTAAGTTCTGTATGTATTTTTTTTATTATTGTTACAGCTATTTCGGTTTTCAAGTTCATTTTCTGTTGTTAGTTCACATTGCGACGACTTATATGATTTTATTTACATCTACCGAATTTTTATTTTTATAGTGTGTGAAATGATTTATGTATTGCTGTTTTTAGTAAAAACCGATTTACTCAGAAAAAAATTGTGATAATTAACATTCTATAGTCTGTTATGTTCTTACACAGTTGAAATCTGTTTTCACCGCTTATAAAGATTGCAGGTTTCTGCTAATTGTTTTATAATGATTTGAGTGCTATTTAAGACAAAGAATTTATATATATGTGGTAAATCCCTGAATTATTTTTAATGTTTCATTTTGTTTAGGTTTTGTGAAAATACTATGAATCGATAAGTTTTCTTATTTTATTTATTTACATTATTTACTAATCGTTTGAAAATGACTTTAAACATCGAAACATGTGTCACAATAATAAAATATAAAACTGAAATACTCGCCGGAGTTAATAATAATATTATTAAATATGATTTACATAAAATTAAAAAAAAAAATAATCTGGTTTGTGTTCTGAGAAACGAACTATTTTGAGTTATGTCACTCTACTCGCAAACCGCTGAACATTCGAAAGAATGGAAGGCGCCAGCGTAATAAAGGGGAAACTTTGATAGTTTGAACATTTAGAGCAAAGGAATGAAATGAATGTAGAAAAAAAGTCAGGTATGCCCGAGGGAGAGATGTCACAACCGAGTGAATCAAATACTTATGGAGGACATATTCGCTCGTTATTCTGTCTCTTGACATGTTTTGTGCATATGAGACGAAGCATGAATTCGACCGAAGTAAGGCGCCTGTGTCATTACAGAGTCGTGTGGCATTCCATCCTCTCAATTAGTTAAGTGTTACAATTTACGATACTGCGGAAGAAATTCTAAATACCCAATTAGAAATTGCGTCGGACCTAAGCCACCTTTGAAGTTAAGTTTATTGAAAAGATACCGTTCATATTTATAACGGCTTAAATATCTTTAAAGTTTGCCCCCCCCCCACCCCTAAACGTCAGGTTGTTATTTACCAACGCTTATTCGGGACACTGAAGAGATCCGCAGAAGTGTGTTTCGAGCGTCTCTACGTGCCCCAAAAAAGTTTCGATGTTCCCTTACTTCTGATGAAATTGCTGACACTTTTTCAAATATCGAGTTTTTTTCTTATAACGTTTAATAATTATTTCATTTGCTATTCTGTGACCTATGAGTTGAAAGGTTTTATATAAATTGGCGACATCGGTTTTCTTTCTTATGATCGTAAAACTTTTATTTTGTAAATGAAATCAGCTTGTATATTGCACAAAAAAAATCAGACTTCCTCTTTTTGACCATACCTATTAAACCAGTGATGCACAACCTTTATCCAGGTCCAAGATCAAACCAATAAATTAATACTATTGATTTTTATTTACTTTATTTAGCAAACTGGACGACACGAAAAGGCTCGCGGCCACGGGATTGTGCACCACTGTCTTAAACATAATAATTTTTTTTTGAAATATTGTATTATATCAAACATGCCGAGATTTACGAATTCGACAATATTTTTTAAAATAAATAATTTAAATTGCAATACTACACTTCTCTTTTAAGTAATGCTTGTGTAAGGAAGCGGAGTGTACATATTGCGATTACGTGCTTACATAATAACGTTGCATGAAAGTGTTACATGTTAATGTTATAGAGTTGTTTACACAATGAAAAAATACGAGATATTATATTATAAACTTTTGAATTCGAAGTTATCATATAATATGTACGAGTATAGGTAAATACATTGTTGCGCTGGAAATTTATCATATACCATAACGGTACAATCGTATGTCGGGGTATGTACGAGTATGTGTGGGTGTGCGTATTGTTTTTTTTTTAGTTTGCTTGATTGTCGGATCTTTTTATGCTTGTTTTGAAGTGTTTTTTAATTGCATTAAAGAGTTCGTTAGTATATATTTTTTCTAATGACTTCAGGTAGGTTACTGATTTTTTTTATTCCTTGGTGTGTGTAATGGTGTTGTGCAAATTATGTATTGATTTTACACGATGAGAATACGAATTTAAATGTTGTTCGATTTTCTGTGGTTTTTATTTCTCTTGGTATTTGAAGTACTATTTTTTAAAAAATTTTTACAAAAATTGGTACCTGAAATTTTCCGCATAAAAAATAGCATTTTTTTTAGTAATCTCTAGATAATTTTTAGTATGATTTTAATGAATAGTTTTCACACGAAATTTACTCGGTTCAAGTAGTGTAGGATATAAATATGTACTCACGAACTCATTTATGGATGTTCTTCTGTAAATTTATTATTTACTACAAAATATTATACGTATTTCTCTACACATTGTAAAACGTATTTAGTAATTAAATGTATGATGTATATAAATATTATGAACCATTTAATTTGAAATATTATTAACTTCATTTTTTTTCATAATTTTCTTTATGTATTTCAATAGACGTTTATTCTTGCTTTGTTATTTACAGATATTGCACCCTCATAAGACCTCTTAATTGCTTACATATTTTTCACATTATATGGTAGTCTATGTCTTATACTTCAACCCTATACTATGTAAAAGCCGAAAAACGTTAATGATTAAAAAAAATCAATCAAAAATATGTTGACTACCAACTGATAACGGCGTATTGTAAAGAGAATTTATTTAGTGCATTCCATAGTATATTAAGCACTTGTTTTTTTACTGACAAAAATGTTCTTATTCTTATAATTATATAAATGTATTAGTTAATCTTTTTAACAACTTGACAGACTTGGTTCTTTTGATGATGGAGTAGACGATTGAATCCACGCCTACTTGGTAGGAACGCTCTTTTTCAATTGATATAGGATCTGAGGTAGGGGCTTCTAAGGATTCTGTGTTCAGTCATGCAAGAGTTTCCCTAGCCCAGACGAGATTACGCCGTGTATTACTGATACACAAACCGACAACATTTGTTTCTCACTGCTTCCACTCTGCTCTCTTCTTATGCTTTTTTTATTGTAATACCGGGGGCAGTTTACGACTACGGTCTGCGTTTTTCCCTCGGAAAAATTCCCATCTTTTCCCGGTTACCCTTTTTTTTCTGCCGGAGAAAAAGAACGGTTCTTTTGTAAGCGCGCTGCTCGAGTCTGGGAAAGGCTCCGAGATAAGATGCACTAGATAACCCCGCCACTGAATTATATCTAATGATTACAACGTTTTTTATCCTCCGGAAAATTGGCGCTGTTTAGAAATTCTTTGTTTAAATTTAAAAAAAATACAATTTTTTTGCTGTCTATTTTTACATTTGATTGCTAAATATTATATTCTCCCACTAATGTACGTAGGACACAAGGTATGGGTAAAACATTATTTTAAGGCTAAACGAAACGTGATACGCGCTCACAGATGGCGTTAATTTAAATAATATTGAGATGAATTGTTTGTTGGCGTGTAAACTTATAAAAATACATTTTATATTATTGTAACACTAACATATGTACAGTATTTTTCTTGAAGGACCTTGAGATTTAAACCTGCAATAATAATTTATTCTATTTCATATTTAGCTACATTTTTCACATTAATTTATTTCAATTAGGTGTCACCTGAATTTGATGCCGGATCTGCCGTTTGACTGTGATCGTGCTCTCCATTATACCACCTCACCATTCTAAGCTGGGATTTAATTTTTATTTTATATTTATGTAGTATCTCACAGGACTTCCAATGAGGATGTCTTCTACAGCGAAATTTCGTGATAATTATTGTAACCGACGTGATCGTTTATTCGTAAGAATCATGATTCTTTCCAATTTGGCAACATTATGTTTATCAATGTACTTCGTGATTTGTATTGTACTATTGGCATTGTATCTTATGTAAGATTTATAACATTTGTTTTGTCTCGCAGTGTTATCGACGTGATTGGAGCACACGGTAATTTCCATAATAGATTGACTCCGCAGAAGCCCAGTACCGTGTGGCAGACTTTCCTATCACTTCGATAACACATCCGACTCCGCGACAGCACGATACCGTGTTGCGGGTTTTTGACAATGCAACTAACTCCGTAGCAGCGCAGTACCGTGCACGGACCCCCATTTACATGTCTGCCTCAGCAGCGCCCCTGGTGTTGAAAACTTGTATCACTTTGTAATGATATAAAAGCGAAAATTTCTGAAAATAAACCAGTCACACTCGGACGAGCAATCGTGACTCGTACCCAGTCACATCTTGTAACCATAGAAAGTCTTTCACTTCTCCTGCCTCCCACCTGAAGGATTCCTGAACCTGCCTCAAGGACAGTCGGCCCCGTACCCCCAGAAGCATAGAAAGTGGCTTAATCCAGTACCTACATGTTTACAGTCTTGTAACGACAATGGTCGCTTACAATTATATATGCATCATATTAATTAGAGCAAGCTGAGGACAGAACTTTTTATCTTTTTAGAAAATACCGAATGGTCTCGAAGATATAAGCCGTCAAAATTTTGGAATTTTTTCCAATAAGCGGTGACGTCACGGTTCATAAAATGACTGGCGCCGCAATTTGAGGTACTGCCATTCGAATTATGAATTGTACTGAATTGTGTCTCGTGATGTCACAGATGTTCTGGCAATTTATTTTACCCACCTTCACTTTGAATGTTCATAACTTCCTCATAACTAATTTTTTCTGTTATTTATTACCTCTTTAAATATATTAGATTTTCATTAAAATACTATTTTTTGGTGTAATCTTATTACCCGGAGGCAGTGGGACTCGGGTATCCCCATTTTCTGATTTTTTTATGAGGCTGAAGGAAGTGGAGAATGGAAGAAGAAATCCTGATGGAACCTAACTATTCAGATCTGGCAATCAAAAATAGATTTCATAGACATTTCAAGCAACGGTTTTATTCTGAATCATCAGGGCGACACTGAGAGTATGCGACCGAATATAACAAATTGATATATAATACGAATAGACTAGAGCACATTTCCAATACTCGTCTCAATTTTAATGAAGGATTAATGGTTCCTAAGCATACAAACAAATATGGATAAAGAACTTTAGATCACATGATTCCTAGCTGTTTAAATATATTACCCGCTGAAATAATAATAAAAAAACTGTATTAAACCAAACAGTTAATAAATATATTGAAAACTTGGCTATCTAAAAAAAACTAATTAGATAATATGGATTTTTGTAGAAATATTTTTGATTGAAAAATATTTATGCTTCAAGTTTGTTATTATTTTAAATGATTAAACTAATGTTTACAAGACAAGATTTTTTTTATGCATAGCACAAATATTAAACAAATTATTATAAGCAATAATTATTATCTGAAAAATCATACAAATTGAATAATCTTCCGAGAAAAAATACATGCTGCCGACATGTGCCGACAAAAATACATGTCCCGTCGGCAGCATGTATTTTTTCTCGGAAGATTATTCAATTTGTATGATTTTTCAGATAATAATTATTGCTTATAATAATTCAAGTTTGTTACATATGTTTTATGTTTTTATTTTATATATATGTAAATATATACATTTTTTATTTGTAACCTTAACTGTAAGTTTTAGGAAAAAGTTTTGAATAACAAGCTCCCGTTAGACAAACTACAAGAAGTAGTTTATCGGAACTTTTTGCATTATGTTTTTTGTAATCTGTCTTAAATTAATAAATAAATAATGCGTATTCGACTACCTTCAGTTGGGGTGTTAATGTAACAATGTCATCAAATGGCCAATCAGAACTTTTTTTTCACATTTGGAAGAACTCCGTTAAACGCCGATTCTAGGTCCGTTTTAGCTTTTGAACAATTTTTGATCAGAACTTGGGAATCCAATCCCCCATCTGTATTTCATTGATCTATATATATTTTACACCTATTTTCATCTTTTGTAAACCGCAAAAATATTTTTTTAAACTTTTTTGACCCATCCATTAAAAAGGCACACGACCATCTTAAAAAATCAAGATGGTGGCTGTTTATGTTGGCCAATAAGAAGAATTATAACATTTTTGTCAGTCAACTAGAGCACTGATTTCAATTTAAACAATTCATTTCTTTCAATCAGGTGCACTTTTGCCTAAATGTTGATTACCCAAAGGTATTACAAATGGCGTTCAAATGATTTATAAAGTAAGAATATCACCACGGATCATACTGCCATGTTAATTTTTTGTATAATACCTCTATACTCGTACATGCATCAAAATATGAAACAAAGTAGTGAACTATGCTGATATAAGCTCAACACGAAGTTAGGTTCGATTTTGAAAATTGCTCTCAATGGTTGGTGGGTACGGGAAGTCATTTATTTGTGTCTTTCTATTAAAGGTGTACGGTATGCAATCTTCGGTAAAGCGATATTCCCCAAATTTGTGTCGATTGGGTAAAAACATTAGCTTACCCTCCAGTATATATTTCCTCCATTTCGATTATTTTTGACAATTTCTATTTTGCCGGTTTCCCTAATGTTCACGTGAAAACGTTTTCTTCCACATTTAGATAAATTAACCATCTTCAGAAGCAGCAATTCAACGTTTTGGGTTCATCAAAGACCAATCATACGTTCTTTAAATCAGCGGCCAGGAGGTTTTTCGGTTTAGCCCCGCACCTCCGCGAAGAAGCGGTCTCCCCCCTCCTCGCTTTTGCCCCGGACGATTTTGCACAGAATGTGTTTGCTCAAACTTCTAACGCGAATAATTCTTTCGTCCTTTGCGGTTTCTGTTGCGGAAGGTTTCCTGAGTGAGAAAACTCTCACGCGGCGAAAAAACCACAAACTTTTGCGCTTGTTATTATTACGTAATCCTATTAAGGGTTTTAATGCGTTTTTAATGAATGTGTAAATATGAAGAAAACCGCATTTTTAGTTTTGAAAATCTTTGTGCTGGTAAGAAGTCGGGGACGCCAGTGGAAGGCATAATCAAATGAAATATACTCATAATTCGAGGGATTTTCCTAACTATTTGTATAGAATTTACAGTGGTATTGCTTAAGTGGATAATACCATCTTTGAGCGAAATTGATTTATTTGACATTTTTAATTTAACCCCTTAGTGCCACATGCATTTTTTAAAAATGCTGGAGAAGAGTCGATAATCCATGAATATCCGAGTATATATATATTTTTTATTTTGATAACTTTTATTTTTAGACACATGTTTTCAATAATGTGACATAATTTTAGAACCATGATTAATTAACGCGTGACGAATTTTATGGCTCGAGCTATATATCGTTCTGTGGCACTCAAGTACAATAATGTATCACCTAAAGGGTTAACTGACTTCAAAAACCCTGTAAACAAGTTATTTCTACCTAGCTTACATTAGTTTCCTGTATTTTGTTTCTCAACTCTGTGCACTTTTATTTATCACGCCTATAATTGTAATTTATCAAAAAAGTATTATACTCGTATTTATAAGCATATGTAAATGCCCCCCGGGTGTTGGAATAAAATAGTATATATACGAGTATACTGTTATATCTGAATGCATTGTAATTTATTTCGAAATCGGTGTTACATAGTGTTGCCATAGTAATTACTTTTATTTTTAGTTCGATATATTATTTTAAACTGTAAATAATTTACGTATTTCCTTAAAAATACTCCTTTTAAAAACTATTCAAGGCACACGATAAGAAAACTTTAATTTCTATAAAACTGGCCTTCGCGTAGTTTAATAACAGTGGGAACCTTTTAATGCAGTGGGTGTACAACCTTTTTAGCAGGATGGAAAAATTATCCGTTTTCAATTTGTTCGAGGACCGTACGGGGGTACATACTGTTTGGCAAGGTTAACTTTGCAGTCGGTGGTGTCGTTAACCTACTAAATCCTCAACTTTTCAATGAATTTCTTAAATAAGTACAAACAAAGCGCCGAAGTCTAAATTTTCTATAACTAAGGCAAAACCAATAAATGCTGTAGGTTTTTATTACAATGGAACTCCGAACGATTATTGCTATTAAATAAGAAATATCAAAAGATTTGCTGTTATCAGAACCTGTATGTTTTCAGAAAAAAAAAATTGTTAGCTTACTCTTATAAAACGAAATCCATAAAAATATGGAACAAGCGCCGCAGACGATAATTTTACTAGGTTCAAGGTCAAATCAATAAATTATTTTGATTTTTACTGTTCGGAAAATCAAGTTCCAATGAAAATTTAGTCTTGAAATTTTTAGGATTTTTATAAAACCAAATCCTTTACAATGTATCAAATATAGATCTCAATAATAAAATCTGTTTTTAAGATCCAACCCCAAAATTCCATCGTTTGAAGAATATGTGAAAAAGCTTGTTATTTTGATCGGTTTATTCGAAATATTGAAGACAGACAAAAATTGCATTTAAACCTCTTTGTAAAAAAATTGAAATCTTTTAATATTATATTTAACCTCAATTTTTTAATAATTTATTTCGCCAAGTGAGCCGTACGAAAAAGCTCGCGGACCGCTCGAAATGGGCTCGCGGGCTGCGAGTTGTGCATCACTGTTTTAACGCGACGCCCCCGTCGAGATCGCCATCATGTCCGATGATGAATGGCTTATACTGAAGACGGTACAGCATACAGCCATAAATAACGATGGCTTATCTCATCGGTAGCGGTTACCATGGTGATTTGCATACTTTTCAAAGTGATACTATACACTTACGTGTGGTCCATTGTGAGCTCCGTTTTGACATCTCTTTCTGTTACATACGTTGTTTATGGTATACAGCTGATAAAGGGATAGGTTATAACAGATCTATGTCAATATATCGTATCGTTGTAAAGGTAACAATATGAGAATCGTGTATCTCAAAATTTTACGTTATTTGAAATCATTTCTAAGATACAAGTAGTATTTACTGTCTCCATGGATGAGTGGTTACGATCCTTGCCTACGAATCCGGAGGTTGCGGGATTCAAATTCCGGCGCGCGCAAGTAAATGTTATTTGTTCAATTTATTTTGATAACTTGTTGGAGCTTATAAACGTCATTGTAATATTTAGTCATTAAAGAAGATAATATTAACAATATTCTAAATGAAATACAAAACCGAAAAAAAACACGGAAAATATAAGGTATCAGTCAAGTTTTATTTGATTAATTTGTGTTATTTCACAATTTTTTCATTAAAAATAGTATGAAGTATACGAGTATTTGCGGTACGTTGTGATACGTACGTTGGGAGTTGTGGATACTTTCAGTATCGCCCTTATGAAAGACCACCATTCAGAATCGAAACGTTGCTTGAAATTGCTTTAGCCGTGTTTGGTGACCTGATCTGATTAGTCAGATACTTACCCACCTTCCTCTTCTTCATCTCCTTTCCCTCATCAATACCTTCATCCTCACAACATACCCCAATTGGGGATGCTAAGTTTCACTATCTCCAGACGGTTGGTAGCAGCCGAGATTCTTATGTGGTATCACATTAAAATATTAAATGGAATGATAATTATTGTAACGTATTTTCAAACATCTGTTTGCTTTTAAATTGGTATAGATCTATAAAACAGTTGTACACTAATATATCACAGAGATTAAAATACATTAAAATAAATGGAAAATTGAAAAAAATATGCATAGACAATAGTATTCGGAATAACAAATAATACAATAAAGTAAACATTTGCATATTAATGATTTAAATAATACTAAATATGATAATCCGTATCAAACATGCAAGAAGTACATGGAAAATATACAAAGTCAAGGGGGCAGTTTTATTACTATTGACGTGGATCAAAAGATAGTCGCAAAACTGTCGGTAAGTGATATTGAAAATGTCCACGGTCAATTGAGCAGTTGAGTCGCTCTGCTGGGCGTGTTTTGATAGAAAGAAGTTCTCGTTTTTGGCGCATAAAATAGTGCATGGGATCTCCCACGAGTATACTTGTTAGGATCGTATTAGAACCGTCTTTCAACATGCATGGATTACATATGGTTCCAGAGAATAACTTAAAAAAATCTTAACCTAAAATATATATTTCGGCGGGCTTCTAATGCCTGTTACACACAGTTAATATAATATGTGGACGTGGAATATCTCTTGATATCGCTCACCCCCCACATATATATTATGATATTATCTTTTGCTGTATGTAACCAGCTTTAGGCGTTGAAATCAAACATTTCCGGTAAGAACAAGAACTGTGCTTGCGAAATTAGAGCAGTGCGCTCCAGGCGATCGATTGGCAAAGCGCTGATGGAGCCTAATTTTTATTTATTTAAATTAAAAAGTTACATTATTTATCATATAATATTATAGTATTCCTATTAAGCGCCTGCCTATACAATAAAATGAAAAAAATCCGTATTATGCCTACTTAAGCGACAATCGAATACGTAAAACTCGACTACAGACATTGTTCTATAATCCGAGTTTCCTTCTCCCTGCTGACGTTACTGATGCGTAGAAAATACTTTCGGACCTCTCGTTTTATAGGTAAATATTTTGTTTGAAATAATAAATCACTTGGGTGAAAAAGGGAAACAGAATATGCAGTGCAATATGAGACTAATAAGACACGGCTATTAGAATTTGTAGTGCTATCGCATTCTTCCAGGCCAGCCATTTGGACAATGTTTGTTTCGTATATGATTAATGCACACGAATTAGAAATGTATTTATAATTAACATAAAGTTCATTTTTGCATACTAAGTTATATTATCTCAATAGCTAGGATGTACACAATGCCATAGAAACATCTAGATACTCGTGGCATTTGTAACGCTCGTTCAGTAGCTGTCAGTTTTTATAGGTTTGCTTCGGTTCGTTATTTTAACAATACTGACTTTAATAGACTGACCATAACCTAAAATATTACTCTGCGAATTTAATAAATCAAAACATGTTTGGCACTATTTCAAATATTACGATCATCTATAAGTATGTGTTAAGTTATTTTCCTGCAAAACTGCCAAAATCAGCATTTTGAATAATACGAACAGGTATTGAACGTATTTTATTAAATACTAAATCATGTAAGTAAGTAAAGGTACCTAGGTAAAGGGTATTTTCATCCAATTTGCAAAACATTCCTGTTGTCACATTGATGTGTGTCGTGTCCACGTGGAAAACTTCCAGCTTATGTGTCCACGTGGAAAATAGCGACAATTATAATTACATATTATTACATAATTACAATTACTTATTATTACATAATTATAATTACACAGTCAATTACATATTACAATTACACAGTCATTTACATATTATAATTACACAGTCTATTACATATTATAATTACACAGTCATTTACATATTACAATTACACAGTCAATTACATATTATAATTACGCAGTTAATTACATATTATAATATATATTTTATTCAATTGTAACAATAATTTTACGACTGGGTCATTCAAAAATTCTCTTTACCTAGATTCCACGCAGCTAATTACTTGGAATGGTGCTTACACTATGTTATTCCTGTATTTGTTCGATATATCATCTATGAACCTACTGTGATGTGTTCTGCGCCTGTGTGGCTATTATAACTAACTATATATGTAAAAGCCCATGTAGGGCGTATATAATACAATAAATAAATAAATAATTTCACAGTTATAATTATTATAATATTTCACATATTATAATTACACAGCCAATTACATGAGATAATTACACAGTTAATTACATGTTATAATTACACAGATATATTTTTAGACGTCGTCGAAAAGAATACTGGAAAGACATCCTCGCGTAAAAAGAAAATCTTAATTTGATGTGTTTATATTTACCATTTGAAAAAGGGGGCGGCAAAAATTTTACCTGCGCCCGGCGCCGTTTCGCCCAGGGCCACGCCTGAATGGATAATATATATATTCTCATATAAAGGTAATATAATATAGACTTCTTAATTTGAAAGAAAGATAAATATTCCCCGGTACGAATAACCTGACAGTATTTAAAAATATCCTACCACCATCACAGTTAGCGAAAGGTGTTGCTTGTGTCTTGATGGAGGACTTAGCCAGCCGAGGAATTGAACTCACGATGCCTGGGTGAGACCCAAACGCGATGCCACCTCAGCCACTGACCGATAAATATACATGTATTATGTATTTACATATTCAGTATAATATGATATGATATTGCTCCATTCAAATATGCTCACCCCTTTTAAATATCTTTAAAAGTATTTCTAATCTGATAACTTGAGTTCACACTCTTGATAAATCGTCGTGTCATAATTTACACGCGTGCACTACATTCCTCGTAGTATACTCGAACTCGTAACGCAATTCCCACACAACTGACAATGCAGGCTGATGTCATATCAATGCTTTTCAAGTTGTAGTTCACAGCTCACAGCTGATTACCATCAATGGCCCGTGTTCGTAGAATAAACTAACATTTTCTAAGATGTTAGGAACTTACGCAAAATCACTACTCCTTACGTCATGAACAATGGGCTGGACTCTAGCGTGCAGTGTTTCGTAACGGGTTGTTATTTTAAGTCGTATAAAATTCAGATGCCGTATGTACGTTAAGCTACGTAATTATAACATCGTATTCCACATCCTGAGATAATTTTCCGCTTTGTGCTACATTAAAAGAGATTATGTTTCTTGAAAGCACTTTCTCTCTGCTTTAAATTAATCTTGGTTACGTTATTCAGAGATTACGATCCCGTAAATAATAGCAATCTCTAATATTCTAAAGGTACTTACAACGAAACCTTCGGTGGGGGCTTGTAAATAAATCAATGCGCGGGAACACTGAAAGACTGTTCAATATTTAAACTAGACATTCAAATTAGATACAACAGCGGCATTGTTGTTAATTAATTTGCTGTGTTTACGGTTTGGAACTAATGTCTGACAGCGAAATGTGTCGTTCCGCGCAATAATGGTATCATGTCGGAGTGAACTAATACAGCGGTTAAAAATGAGCGTTAGCGAATTAAAATTCGTCTCTCATCACTAATAGCGTATTTGGTGTTTCGCGTCTGCACTTATAAATAATTCATATTGGGTACATTAGTGGCGTTGGAGCTCATCAAATGTCTGCCTGCGTAGAGCGGGGATGCCCCCAGAAGCAAGCCTCCTCCCCCTGTCTCTAACTTACTGCTGTATATATAGTTTTTAAGTGTGTTTATAAACCCGCTTCCTCGAACAAGGAAGAGCTATCAACGCGGGGTGTTCACGTTAATTTATGGTTGCAGGCACGTACTGAGTTTTAAACGTTTTTATAAGATAAATCTCTCGCTTATTCTAAGATTTTTATTAGCATTTTGGACATTAATATTCCGTGTGATTTTCCTTATATTAAAGATTTATTTGAATACTTGGCGTCTGCGGCTCCCCTCGGCTGCCAGTTGCCACCCCCGAGTCGTTCTCATTATTTTCATATTGCTCAAGTCCCCGCTGAGATGTCGAAGTCATTGAAGATTCGACGCGGACAATTTATTCAGCGGCCTATATTGCCCACAAATGAAGATTTGATTCTCTGCCGCTCTGGGGGTAGGGCTGCGATTTTTCTATCTTCTTTCTTATGTTAACCTCCGGGCTAACCACTTCAGTGTCTGCGATAATCTTTTTGTTTTCGCCCCCCGCTTTTTATTGTTTCGAACACACTCAGGAATGTGTGTTAAGAAAACACAGCGAGCAAGATACAAGAAAAAGTCGTTCGGGGTGCATTTTTCCTATTTTGCTGTTTATTTTATTAATTATTTAAAATAAAATAACAGACAATAAACAGTAATAATATATATTTAAAAAAATTGTAGAAAAGTTTACAAGTACAAACAAAACAAAATTCGACTACCAATAATACGGGCATGTGCCTAGTTTGGTAGTAAAACAATGTTAACTCTGTACCAAAACTAAATGAACAAATAAAATAAAATAGCTATGTATTTGCAAACAAAAAAAAAATCTTGAAAAGAGGCATGGATGTTAACAATAAAGTAACAAAACCAGTAGAAGAAAGGGTTATGGTTATCATATTATATTATATAGAGTCTGAAAGAATAAAACACCATAAGTGTTTGTACAGACAGCAGTTTATTTATTTTAATTTGTGAGAACGAGAGGAAAAAACTAACAAAAGAAATCGAAATCGAAAATAGGTATCGCATGTAAACAAAAGATATCTAAATAAACAATAGCAGTTCACAATGGAGTGCTGATACCTACCCTGATGTATGGCATAGTGAGGCATGAAACTAGCAGAGGTAGGATGAAAGTAAACTGAGTGCTGTAAAGATGAGATCTCTGAGTTGAATATATGGTAAAACTGTTTGTGATCGTGTGGAAAATGTTGAGATCCGCAAAGAATGCGAGGGTGATGTAAGCGTAGGATTAGGTTGTTTGACGGTCCGTCCTCTCTGCCTACCCCTGCAGAGGAACGGCGTGTTGGTTAATTTGCTTATTTAGTTGGGATGGCTGTTTACATACTCGTATATATCTAAGATTGAGTTATACAAGTATAGTGTGTAGTCAATAATATATTCCATAGATTTTATCCCGTACTTAGTAATGTGTGTTAGGAGAATACGAATTTTATTGTTATTTCGAGTATTGTGTTGGTGCATGTCTTGATTGTAAAGTGGTTTTATATTAATGTGTGTTGATTGCTGAGTGGTTAGAATGGCTCTTGCTATTTTATTTTTCGGAAGAATCTTGATTGAAGGGATATCCCTTATAGAGTGTCCTATGAAAGACCTAAGACATTTCTGAGTGCACCGTTTTTAATGATCTGCAGGTCACCTAACGTGTGAATAGATTTTTTAAAGTTAACCAATTTGTGACAAGTGATAAGTGAATAAGCAAGCAGCCCCGTGCTCGTGTTCCATGGTTTTTGGAGATGAGAAATACCTTCGCAGTTCCGAGGAGTTTCAAGGATGGGGCGATGTTTTGTGGGCGTCGCGCAGTTTGGACTAGATATTAGTTTATAATGTGTTTTGTTTGATTAAGTGTATGCTATTTGGTTAAATTAGGTAACTCTACCGAAACAACATAATAATTCCATTTCTCCGCCGGAAACTTAGTGGGTAGCAGCAATATTTACGCTATTTTTTCTCGGGAACTCTCTAACTCTGTAAGTTGTACAAGTTGTTTGGCGTAAGTGGGCCGAGTTCCGCTACTTAGTCTGTTGGAGGCGAACCGAGTCGCGTTTCGCAAGGGTTAAGCCACCCGCGCTACTGTGCTGGGTGCCGGGTGTTGGGTCTTGGGTGCTGGGTGCTAGTGGGCCAATAAGGGAGCCACTGAAGACTGATGAGTCGAATACATTATTCAGGAGGATGTTAGCCCCGTGTAAAATGTTGAGATAATCAATATTTTTCACATTAACGAAATGCTCGGCTGTGTCTGATATTTCGTACTCCGGTGGGGGGTGTTGAGCGTATTTCACGAAACATTTCCTTGATGCGTCGCCTGTATTTTTCTTTTCTCTCCCTTCTCGCCTCACTTTCATTCTATGGTAATTCTTACATCACGGCGGCATTCCGCCTTTGACGGGAAAATTTTATTAACTTTCGGCATGTTGCCCAAAATACTGCTCTTCCGTTTTGAATATTTGGAATTCTAATAAGCCTCGAACAATAGATACACGCACTGAAGACATACGCATATGGAAGTGTTATTTTGGGGTCTCCGTGTGCCCAAAATAAGCTACAATTTTTCTTTTTCCAAGGATGGTGATAAATTATAACTGAATCACTGTCCCGGGAAACTGCAATTAAGTAGAGGATGCGGGCGTTTCGGTGAGAATGTTTTCTGACTCGCCGACTGCACGGATACTACTTGTGAACTCGAATGATTAGGTAGAAAGTGCGTTTCCAATTGTTGACAGAATAAGGACAGCAGCCCTAAAACAGGGTTACTTAACCTAAAAATAGAAAAAATCTAATTCACTCATCTAAATTACTACTTAACCATAACTTACTACACTGTCCAGACTCCGAAAGTAACTTAAAATGAACTAAACGCTTTAGTTCCCACTTACTTCTTCTACTGCTGAATATCACAATACTGAAATTCCTCCTTGAACAGATCATCACTTTTACTAGCCTGCTTGGGCTTTTTGGGGGTTTAAAGGTCTTATGTAAATTAGCTACATTTTTTTTCTATTTGGCGTATGTCACAGTCAGTTGTAGTTTACTCTAACGTGCGTTTGTGGAGTGAACTCCCTTAAAACATATAAGACCATAAGACGAACTTATATTATGATTTATCCGCACTTTTAACGGCGCGCCCGAGAGCGAGTCCGAAATGAATTTCATACGTACGTTATGAATTCAGCACCTATGAAACTTTATGTTCTAAGAAATCGTTCATATAAAATCTTTCTCTTGGTGCTCCAGTGGCAAACCCTGCAAACATTAGGAATCTGTTAGCTGCCCGGGTGCGCAGCGACTATGGAGTTTGTTAATGCCAAATTTGTACGGAATAGCATTTTGCAAGAATCAATTGATTTTTTTTTGTGTTAAGTTGTTATTAAAATAAGTTAATAACTTACTTAAAATGTTTTTTATTTAAAAAAAACGTTCAATTTCTTAAATATTGTGATTTTCGTGGTTAAAGCAATTTTGTATTATCTACGATATTATATTCTCTAGCCATATTCATAAGTCGCAGAAGCTTTAAGTCGCGTGATGAAATTTCTTTAGATCCAGGGATAAACATGTATAATTATGAAAAATATCAAAATGGGGCTTATGAATGAGGGTTTTTTTTCCTCCCTTTATAAATCTCCGAATGAGATGAGGCCAAGAACCGCCACTGATCACACTTCTGGGTGTTTTCTCCTCAATGGATATACCCCCTAGTACAGACGTAATACATAATACGCCATATCAATAAAAATGTCGGTTTTACTTATTTATTTTGTATTTCTCTTTTGAGTCATGTTTTCAAATATAGTAAGGTTGTTTGTGGAAGGATTTGTGCCTTCGGAAGCCAGTCGTTTCATGCCCAAGGCACATTTAACATTATTATTTAGAAGGCATGCTCAGGTGTCAAAAGCATACGCTTTCTGGATGCTGGCTGGAAATATTAGCTCGTTGTTTATTTTAAATACAAAATGATTATTAGAACTTCCGTTGCGAATTGTTTTATATGTTAAACCTCCAACTAAGTCACTTTACAGAGTTGCCAAGATTAGTAACTGTCTAATTCAGTGATGCACAACCCACGGCCCCGGCACGCGAACCCATTTCGTACGGCCCGCGAGCTCTTTTGTACGGCCCACTTGGCTACACAAAATACTAAAAAGTTTGCGGTGAAAAATATTTAACCGTTTCTATTCTGTTATGCAAAAATGTTAAGAGGTAAACTTTAATTTTTAGTCTCAAAATAACACTAATTTTTTACATATTCTTAAAACTACGGAATTTTGCTGTTTGTACTTAAATGTAGAACTTTTCTGTATTGGAGCATTTTAAGAGAAACGGCTGCGCTGTCTGTTTCATACATAACTTAATTTTGGTTTTGAGGCCAAAGTACTCATCCAAACTGAATGATATATATATAGTTTTTAATTAAAGGTTTAGTAAATATCCAGAACGCATGAGAAGTATTTTCTTTATTTTTGTTTTAAATTATGAAGTATATGCCATGAAAATAAAATCAATTTTCGTAATTTTAGAGGCAAATTATTTGCAGGTTTATTGTATTTAAAACACATATATCGTATTTTCTATGTAAATAATGAATACGTAAATGAAAATATAAAAACAAAACATTTAAAAAAAAAAAAACTTTTTTTCGGGTGGATATTTTAAATTATGTACGGCAAATTTTTGTTCCATTGTAAATTGGTCATTCTTAATTTAATTTAAAGTCAACCATAATGCTTGTTTTAATTATTTTTTTATATTTCATTATATTTTCAAAGCAGATAGGGTAAAACTTTTTTTTTTAAATCACAGTTAGCCCCTAAATAATTGTTAAAGGTGCCTCTAAAATCGCGAAAAATCGATTCATTTAATGGCCTATATTTCATAATGTAAAACAAAAATAAATATATTACTTCTCATCCGTACTAGATATTTATTATTCTTTTTGACGAAAAAAAGATCATTTGGTTTAAGTGAGTATTTTGGCCACAAATCCAAAATTAAGTTTTGTATGAAACAGGGCGCGCAGCCGTTCCTCTAAAGGTTTATTTAATAAAAATCTTAACACAATTTTATTTGGAATCCTACTTTCCGAATGATATAAAAGTCATCAGAATTGGTTGATGTATTTGACCTTTCACCTAGCAAAGTTTTCGAAATTTGTGCGCGTTACGAGCGATATTTTGTTGAGTCCTATAATGGTATTCCTCCAAATTTTGTTTCTATAAACATGTAAGTGACAGAAGAATGTTTTAATATTTCATATTAAATAGTAATAGTTCGGATTTCCGATTTAATATTTTTCGTTATGTTGTACAAAATATGAAAGGGTATCGTGACAAACTTTTTTATCGATTTTGAATCAGTCGCTCAAAATTATAAGCATTTGTTATCTAATATTTCAGGAAGATAAAAATCTACAGTATTTATTGATTAGGCCTGCGGCGCCTTGTTTGTAAGTTCTGTGATTGATTTATTGAAAAGTTACTGGAAAAACTTTTATCGGTTTTGAGTCAAAAAGTCACATTAAAATTGAATTCCATCAAGTTTTTTAATTGAATGTTTCTATTAAAAAAAAATACAGATACGTTAGGGACACCTCCGACTCCAAAGTTAACCATGTCGGGTTGTAGGTACCCCACCCCCTGCGGACAAATCGAAAATGTGTAAATTGGCCCTCCGGCTAAAAATGTTGTGCGTCACTGGTCTAATTGGTCATTGTTGAGTGTATTTGTGGTATCCAGAGTGGTAGATACTTTCAGTATCGCCCTGGTGAAACATCATCATTTAGAATAAAACCCAAAATAAAATAATAATAATAATAACAATAGTTTTCATTTATTTTTAAAACTTTAAATTAATGTTTTTAACGCTTTTTGATTTTCGTATATTTTATAATATGTTATATCCGCCTTAAAAGGTGTTTGTTTTATTATAGAATGAAGTTTGATATTATTTATTTTAATTTATTTACTTTCCCTTTTCTTACGGACTTTTTACTACCTGCTTAAAATTCCGTTAATCAGCCTCCTTGAATTTCCAATTTGATTCAAGGATAATTTATTTCCGCCCAAAGTTAAGTCGTAATTAGAATTAGAATAATTATTCATACAATTTTTCCTTGTCCGACTAAACCATAAACTACTTTATTTGCGACGGCTTCGGAAAGCTCTCCATGAATTTAATCTGCGAAGAAAAATAAGAATCAATTTACATATTTATAAGTCACTGAGTTATTCTGATGAAATGTAGTTCTTTAAAGTAACCGTCTCTTTGGCGAGCAAAGGAAACATTATTTCGGAAAAGTCAATAGAAGATTTTCTCATTTAAGACTTTATTCATTCCGCTGCTTCTGGTTTTTTGCAATAAAATTTCCTGATTCTTAGTTATTTGCTACGCGGGACTTTAAAATATGAAATAATTTGGTTTTTATAGAATGGTGAGGTGAATATCTGATTTAAAGGAGAATTCTTTGTTTTTTTTTGTATCTTTATTCTGGTATCTTTGTTCTCGTATCGTCAGTACAATCTTCACCCTGCACGCTGCAGCCCGGAAGTCGTACCATCATTCCTCTGCTTCGTCTTCCATTATTCTTACCGGGGTATTTGGGAAACGGGTAAATTTAAGAAAAGAGAACTGAAGGCGGTTGGTGCTAACAAAAAGTGTCCAAAGTTGTGGAGCTAGCAGTCCATAATGAAGTGATGATACCAACCTTGATGAATGGCAGTGAGGCATGGAAATGGCAGAGGAAGAATGAAAGTCGACTGAATGCTGCAGAAATGAGATCCCTGAGGCGTTATGTTTTATATAACCATGTATGACCGTCTGAAAAGTAAGCGTAATTTGTAAAATTAAGCGGAACGTCTGCGCTTAAAACTTAAATTTGGATTTGAAGCCAAAATACCCATACTAACTGAATGATGTATTTTTTTAATTAAATGTTTAGTAAATATCTAGTACGTATGATAAGTATTTTATTGTGTTTTGTTTTAAATTATGAAGTATGCCATGAATAAAAAAAATCATAATCTTAGTTCAACTAAGAAAATTATTTGCGGGTTTAGTGTATATATTTTTTTATTATCATATTTGCTATGTAAATATGATTATATGAATTGGTGGTTTTTAATGGTATACGTACAATTTTTGGGATATCAGGAGTGGTAAACATTGATTGTATATAAATTTATTCATCAGTATTAATTGCTGTATTCTGATTTTACCTACCGCGGGGTTTAAGATATGTTGAATTTATTAATATTATAACTTTATATACTTATCTTGTTTTTAAAAAGTATTAAATATGGGTTACGTAATATTTTTATCTATGTGGTTTTATAATGCGTTTATATAATGAAAGATTGACGATTTATGAGTTAACAACTGGGTTTTACCATCTTTGTTTCACAAATGTATTTTTATTTTTTTCCATATCGGGCAGATGAGAAGGGCTTTTTCAACTAGATTCAAAGAACATGTACGATGTTATAGAAATAAAAGCACTCAATAATCACGTCCCGCTTGACAACAACGACCCTAAACCCTTACATACAGAAAGAAAGGGTCTTCAATTGATTATTGACCAATTAGAAATTAATAAATGAACGAATGATCCTAATATAACATTAATTATTAAAGTAAGGAAAATGATGTATTTACCACTTCTCAGTATGTTCACATTATAAAAACAATATAACACATTCAATTAAGAAAGCATTGTCTTTTAAATACGGGAAAAGCACATTATAAATGTGAAAACCTCACAGAATAGAGAATTTTAATTATTTTCTAACTAAATAGGTTTTACCGATAATAAATCATTATTTTTAAAAACCCACAATAATAAAAACTAAATATACTTGCAGAACTTAATAGTAACATTATTGAATTTGATTTACATTCAATTATTAAAAGAATTACCAACACTTAATTATTTTTTTCCAAAAATTTTTTGGTCAAAAAAAAAAAGAATAAATAAGAAAAATTAAAAAAAAACATTATAATGAAACTTCACCATCAATTGCGGTACAAAATATAGAAATAATTTTAAATAAATGAGCTTTTCTAAATGATTTACAAATAACTTCCCAAATGGGAGGATGAACAGGAAGTATAAACATTGGGACTTATTTTGTAGTTCATTTGTTTTTGCTTCTTAATAATAGGTACAATTTATCAAAATAAGTTTAAGTTGTGACTCACTCTTCAGTATGTATTACGATTGATTAATTGATTTTGTACGTGAGATGAAAACTGCAGTAAGGCTTAAAAATCACTGAACGAAAGAAAGGTATTTAGACATTTAATGACTACAGTTAAGGGTATATTTTTGGAGAAAATAAAGTTTGTTTTATCTCAAACGATGGTTTTTTAGTACAAGGTTTGTTCTAGGTTTAAAAAAACAAAATTATTGTTTTTTTTTCAATACCAGGATACTTATTTTGTGGCGCCATTTTAATTAAAATCTTCTATCTACATATATAACAGTGGCGTGTATTGCTCTTTTAGCAACGGTAGACTGTGTGTAGATTTACATGTTTGGGTATGAATTGTCTATTGAATATTTGAAAATGGTCATTTAATTATCATATTCCGCTGTTTGCTGTGGCCAACTGAATAAATGAGCTACGAGTTCTTAGATATGTCGTTCTTAGAGATGTCGCTTTTTTATTGTTCTTTGTTTCTTTAGGGTAGGCACAGCTTTTCAGCCTTTATGGACTGCACGCCACTGCTATTTAATATATAAAGAATGGTGTCCCGGGCGGTGTGTGTTTATTTGTTTCCTTTGTATATTCACACCTTCGTAACCTTCACTGGATCAAACGCCCCGAAAGAATCTAGTACAAATTGTGCCGGATGTTGTTACTACGTATACCGGAAAACACTGGTCTAAGGCAGTCAACTCTTAGATCAGCATCATCATCGGCTTTCGGGAGGCTGATAAGCGCAAGACAAATACTAAGTTTGAAGATCGGGCTATCGGAGTATCAGGGCTTGGGGCTTGGAATAAACACCCCTCCCTCTGAGCTGCTAGCGGAATTTAAGAATCTAAGCTAAACGCTTACCTTTTCAGACTGTCATATCCTCAAATGCAATATATCGGAGAGTTCCATTCTTGTATTGCCTATAAATATTAGTATATCTTAATTACACTTTATCTTAGCCTCCTACCTCAATCTGCTTCTCATCAACGGATCGCAATTAGGAAGATAAATTCTAATTATAATAAAATTCGCTTTTCTCTCCTTAAAACGAACAAAAAGAACATCAATAAATACAATAAATAGCCCCTCCAATAACAAAAATAATGCGCACTGTTTCCAATGTTAATCTACTTGCAAAACTGTATAATACTCGTATACAATTATAAACTATTATTATCTGAGATACAGATAATTGAAAATAGGGCCCTGCCTAAAATTTTTGGCTTGCCATGGGATACGCCCGTTAAAGATATTTACCGGCACGCACTAGTATTACCGTTCAAGATTATTCTTACTCATGAGATAACAAACACTATTTTAAATATGTTTCAATGCCATACTCACACAAATAAAAAACTTAACCATAATCACGACGTTCACCAACATAATACATGACAACACCACAAACTACACATATCAAAAATACACTCTACAAAATACGGATTGAAATTATTGGAATACATTGCTTACACCAGCTATAAGAAGTTGCTTCGGACAAATCTCTAAATGATGTTCTGAAATCTTATTTTTTAAAATGCTATATGGAAAACCATTTATCATAGATACCACTCTGTTCTGATAGCCGCCCTTAAGCTTTGCAGATTCTGATGTAGGTATATTTATCCCTTGTAAAACATTGTTATGTATTTCTATTGAATCTGTATGTTTCCAGCCCGTACATTTATTTATGTTATCTTCCTATTGTTTATATATACATTTTTTTTTTATATATTCATTTACATATTTGCCTTGAAAACTTAATAGCATATTATGTAGCAAAAATTAACAGTCCTAGAATGAGTTAAATTGATAACTCATGGGAATGCAACATTGTCGTACGTCTTTAAATAAATAAATAAATAAATAAAATAGAAAAGTTTCAGGTAAGTGTGGCCCTGTATAATATCTGCCTGTAAATAATATGTGAATTTTTACGCAGCATCATGCTTATTGGTGATGCATTGTACAGATGATTTTATGTTCTTGACCGAAGATCTGGTGGATGCAGTCTGTTAGCCTTAAGTTACAAGTTGTAAGAATAGATTATCCACAGTAATAGGATAGAGCCTTGGAAAAATATTTGTATAGCGCCCTTGAGGTGATTCTTCATAAAAACGGCTTATCACAAATCATCCAATTATTTTTATTATTTAAGTGGAATGTCGCATAACACCGCTATACAAATATTATTTTATTATTGTATTACATTCAGTTGAACACGAGTCCGATTTCTCACAGTTTTTCAAGTTTCAAAGTAAGCCGTAATCATAGTAATCACCGTCGTAAATGGTAATCGATTTTCCAAGTGGCCTCGATATCAGATTTGTAATCTATCGAATATTGTATATATCATCATATTGTACACGCTGGATTATCAATATATCGTACTGGCGGCGAATCTGACGTTTTTCGATTTCAGTTAGTTTCATCAATGTTTTGGAATTTTAAAACCAATTGGCTGATTAAATTCCCCATGCCGACATGTTCCAGAGATGTAAAAAAAATACCTTTTGGCTGTAAAAATTCCAACTCCAAACGGTTTCTAGGAAATCGGAAAAAAGTTACCAAAAAATTTTGTAAATTAATGATTGTTTGAAAATGTATTGACACTTCGAATTAAATTTCAATGGAAAATTAGCCTAATCGAATACATTCATCAGTAGGTATGTTTAGTTGCTAACTACGTTAAAAACGATTTCTGTTCAAGATCGACAAAAGAAAAATGCCGAACTCTGTACCATTGTGCATCTTTTTCGGTATTTTATTGTACATCCCTGAAAAGTTAAACCGAATGAAGAATGTTTTAGGCGTGTCCGTGTGCCCGAATTATGTCAATTTTTCTCTTACTGGTGAAATTGGTCAAACGTTTTCACATATCCATATCCTCATGTCAATTTCATTCATATTCAATTTGGGAGGCGCGGGTATGGGTGCAATTCATTGGTTAAACAATATCACTTCCATCCGCCATAGGGTCACCCCAGGTGGTTCGTAATGGGAGGTGACTTAGCAGGGATGCCCGTGTTCAGGTCTTGGTGGCGGATGCGATTACCCACCAGCTGCCTGGTAGGCCGAATTGTGAGAGGTCGGTTGAGGGAGACCTTCACCTCTCCAGCCGAACTCTCTCGATCCTTCGCCTTACACCGCAGTGGGAGGGATGGATTCATACGTCCGTCACTTTTGGATACACAGACCCCCAAGTTCCTACCCATCACTCATACCCTTTTACTTCATATATTCTCTATCCTTTCGTTAACCACTCAATTGCCCCCGTTTTTGGAAATGTTGTCAGGATTGCCGGTTACAAACGACTGCCCGCGCATTGCGTCAACGCTTTAGTACCGTATTTACACTATTTTATACATATGTAAATGCACAAAGATAATAATTTTTTTGGGTGTCCGGATAAATAAACACACGTGTATGAATCGGCACACCTTTTAAAAGTGATTTAAAGTCTAATTTCGAAACTGTCAATTCATGGTGGAATTCCGTAATAAAATGATTTTTTTTATTAAAAAACCTTTGTAGCTTTTTGCCACTTATTTATTTTCGATCGGAGCGGTTTAAACCTTTCATAGGCATCGTCAGACTGTCACACTTAAAACTAACTCTATGAATTTTCGCGGGCTGTGTACTGTTATAATCGGAGGAAAGAGAGGGGAGGAAGTGTAAGGTTAGGTTGGAAGAAAGCCCCTAAGTTGGACGCCAGTATTATAATCGGAGGAAAGCCACGTTGGGTGATAGTGTTATAGAAGGAGGAGAAGAGATGGAGATGGGGAAGGATGGGTTACAAGGGGAAGTTATGGGAGACAATTATATCAGCAGGGCTTACCCTGGAGATGGCCTCTTAGATGTGAAGTCTGGTCCGGATATTGGTTTAGTTCAGATCGGGAGTGGCATTAGCTTCTCATCGTTCAGGGTCGTGAATCGATCGCAATCTTATAATTGGGTTGAGGGCGTCTCTAATTCTACGTAAAAAAAATTTTTTTCATATGAATACCTCACAAGAGTCCCAACTGCTCCCAACCATCTGGAGCCAGTGAGACTATGGCATTCCCAATTGTGGAATGTTGTGAGGCTGAACGTATTGGGGAGGGGAAGGAGAAGGGGAAGAGGAAGGTGGGGAATGAGTCCAGTAAAGTGCTTTAATACTCAGAGTTTATTGTAAAGTCGGACAAACATTGTAGGTTAAGAACAATCGAGTAGTTAGTAAAAAAGTCCTATTCTAGACATGATTCTATCGTAAAATTTCTCTCTTTCTGATTCAAATCTCTAACCGGGTGTTGCGAATGTAACAAGGGCTAGATCAACACATTAAGGGGAGATGCAAATTCAGCTTACATCAGGTGATCTGGTCGGGTGGCGGGAGTTGTTGGCAATGACGCCAGGGCTGTACATCTCTGCACTGAATTTAATTGGCTTTCAATTGGTAAGTCACCATGTTGAGTGCTTTGGAAGCAAATGGCACGTCTAGCTTCGGGTTTCAATCCGTAATAAACTAGTAACACCAAATAGCCACATCTTTTCAGAGACGCAGTTGACTGCTTGAGCTCCAGGCGGGAAATGAGTTTCAAGGGCAGCAAGGAGCGGCCGCTAAGCCGCGGTAGCGCTCGCGTCGCTTGCTTTTGCTTTGTTAATTTATGATCTGATTGGTTTAATTTGGCGCTGGAATCGGCAGATTGGTTAATTATGGAGGGAGATGATGCGATTGCTTGCCTAGCTTATTTGTTAAGACGAGTAGCTAGAACTCATCTCAGGGCCATCCTTTCGTTACATAACAGTACATTCGATTATCGATTTTTTTTTGTTATTTGGTACACATGTGTTTATCATATGTTATCATTATCAGCCATTTTGGATCATTGGTTTGTTTTTGACAACTGGAAAGGTTAGTCACGTTTTGTTTTTTCTTCGATTTTTTACTAAAAAAAATCGTATCGGGAGTGAGTTCCCCTGCTTTCTAATACTGTTTTTATTTATGACTTGAAATTTATTTTATTCCTGACGGTACTGTTAACTATTATACTTACTTTGCCTTCGAAATATGTTATTTACAAAATTTCACATTCGAGATTTGCAGTTCGATTTAAAGAAACAAGGCGAAACAACATAACTCGATTATATTAACCTTTTTTTAATTTATAATTTTTCTCTAAATCATATTTAGTTTTATTTTGATTTTACATATAATAAGTAGCTATTTTGATACATTTGAGCCTGTCCAAAAAAAAAAGTCGTAGATGTAATATAGGAATAATGTAAGAATAGGAAGTAAGATTTGTACAGCGCCCTTGAGATGATTTTTCACAAAAACGGCGCTATAAAAATCATCCGATTATTAATTATTATTATTATTATAAATTTCAGATTACAAAATATCGCCTTTCCATGCAACTTCCTTGAAAAATAATAAAATAGTTTTAATATAAAAAAAATTTTAGAGTCTGATATAGAATCGATAATCTCCCGAATAATACCACTAATTTCTAAACAGTAATAATTATACACTTGAAGCATTACGCTTTTTTAAACTTTCTTTCATTTTCCTATCAGCCATCGCATCACATTAGTGTTGTCATTTAAAATCTCACGATCGCAGCGTGTCCGGCTTTACTGCTTATTCCATAAAAAACAGGTAGGTACCTACCATTCAAGCTGTCAAATTATTTTCAGTAGATATATAAAATAATGATGCTTCACGCAATTACTTGGCTACCTATGTTATTCAACCATTAGTACCCCAGGTGACAGCCGTATGGGCGAAGCAACCACAACGTCCACAGCGCCTATGATTAATTAATGAATATTAAAACTTTAACAGAAACATTAAGCGAGAATACACGCACCCGTAAATTACTTTCTCATTTGTATTATTTTATGAGTTTTAAAAAATTTCTCTTGTATTTTGCATAGATTTTATCGCGCTCATCTGAATGGTAAAGTGCATCGTCATGTCCAGGGGCGGATTCAACCATTACAACAAAACAGTGAAATAGACGCCGTGTCACCCACAACGCAAGCGGGCATAATAATGAAATATATTTATTTGTAAGAAACAAACAGCTTTTAATACAGATTTATATACAAAGGAAGTTTTACAAAGGGTAAGCCAATAAAGTTTTTTGTGCTAATAGTGGTTAAGTACAGATGTTTTATTAGAAAAAAAAACAAAATAATAAGGAAGAGGAAGATAGGATCGGGCCAGGAGATGTTCTCCATACATTTTATACTCGTGCATCAATTTATGGTCGTACGTATTACTTCGGTTCGATATTTTGAAAGCTTATTGTGAAGAATGTCGATATTGTGTAATTGTGCGTTATATGGCACACTCATATGGGGAATTGGAGAATTTATCCTAAAATTGGTCCTGCATGTAGGCAAATAAAAAAAAATCGGTTTGTTGGGTTGGTCTTGACGGTATGTGAATATTTATAAAGTTAATGAGTTCTGTCGTAATTTTAAATAATAAGATTTGATCAAATATTAAGCGTCGCGTTCAAACGTGACGCTTGCGTGAGAGTGATGAAGTTATGGAATTTTAAGGATTCGGTATTATTTGCAAAGTGAAAAATAAATTTATATTTTATGTGCTTAAAGAATTTACGTTGAATGCTTTCAATTCTTTCAATACTGTCTTGGTATAAAGGTGTCCATATCGGTGTGCAATATTCTAAGTGAGGGCGGATATACGCTGTGTACCATAAAGGGAGTATAGAGTGTTTATGTTGCGAAAAGGTTTTGAAATACAAATTATAAATCCCAGCATTTTATTGGCTTTATTGATAACCTCATTAGTTTGTTTGGTAAAATTTAGTTTCACATCCAGTATTACCCCAATGTCTCAAATAAATTCTACTTCAGTGATATGTGTATCGTTTAAAGTGTAATTGAAATTAATGTTCTTTTGCTACATGTGAATGATAATTTGTTACATTTTTAAATATTAATAATAAATTTGTTTAATTTGCAGTAAATAAAAAAGACGATTGAGGTTATATTGAAGTTTGATGCAGTTATTGATTGAATACATTTTATTATCATCTGCGTATGCTTGGTAATTAGCATGTAAATAACATTTGTGGATATCATAAATATAAACATTAAATAATAGTGGCCATAGGTGAGAACCTTGAGGTACACTGAAGGACACGATCAAAAAGCTAGACTTGTTCCCTCAATTGATACACATTAAAGTCTACTCTGGAGATATGAAGTGAGCCATCGAAGTAAGTCACCGTGGATGCCTATTTGATTTAATTTTTGAATGAGAATGGAATGGTTTACCTTATCGAAGGCCTTAGACTATTCTATACAGATTACATCTACTTGCTTTCTACTGTCCATATTGCTCCTTAGAAATGCCGTAAAGTTTACTAAATTTGTTAGTACCGATCTTTTTTGTAGAAATCCATGCTGTTGGTTTTGTATGTTACAAACAAAGGTTGTATAGATTTGATCGTAGATAATACGTTAAAAAAGTTTACGAAATACGGAGAGTATTGAGATTGGGCTACATACATTGTAATAATATAGTTAACATTTTATATATGCTAATTTAATACTAACCTTCCATTCAACGCATTTGCTTGTGGATGGAAAAGGAATATACATTAATTTGCTAATAAATAAATAATATTTATAGTATACGAGGTGTGTTCAAAAGAAAGGTGAATTTTGAATTTTTTCGAAAAGTATTTATCTATTCATCAACATCCATTTTCTCCCCTTCAAAGTAACCCCCCTCAGATATAATGCACTTATGCCAGCGCTTCTTCCAATCCTCGAAGCACTTCTGGAATGCGCTTTTCGGTATGGCCATCAGCTCGTTCTTCGATTCTGACTTTATCTCATAAATTGTGGTAGGTGATTATTATCTCTAACTTAAGTAGTAGTTTTTATGTTAAAAATGTCTTTAAAATATTTCTCGACATAGTTCAACATTTGTATTTTATCAGTAATGCTTCTGATTTCTTCCGGCAAATTATTAAAAAAACGTTTTCCTTGGTGAGTATATTGTGTTGTGCAAAAGAAGTGTTTAGTTTTTGGCATTAGAATATATATTTAAGTCTAGTACGATTTTCCGTTATGAATGACTATTTTTCTTTTCCTTTTATAATTTGTATAATTCAATATTTCACAAATAAGTCGTTAAATATAGAAAAATTGTTTTCTTCGAATAGTGGAACAGTTGGGTAGTCTTGTGGTTTTTTTCAGTATATTCTATATATACTCACATTTAGCAATTTCCAGTAGAGCCGAAAAACTGTTTTGTTTTTTTTTTTTTTTTTCTTTGGATTCTTAAATAAATAATAATAACATAGAATTTATATAGCATAGTTTTGTGTTATTTCACTTTAGTGTGTTTTACTATAAAAAAATAATTTCCTAACTCCGTTTAGTAGTATTCCTAGAATGATTCTTTCATATAATCTTGACATATTCTATTCGTGTAGTTCTGTCAGCTCGAGCCCTAGTGTTGGAATCCAGATTCGCTACGAATCCGCCCCTGGTTATAACGTAAAAGAAAGTGATCTGAATTAGTTTTGCCAATCTTTTTTAGATTGTTAATGATCGTTTGTATGCAAATACTAACAAATCTATGTATAACATGGAAATTAATACATTTTTGCTTCACGGAGGTGTTATACAATTTTATTCGTGGCTTTGACCCCGTTCTCTATAATCGTAAGAGAAATTAACATTGAACTTGTTGTTTTTTTCTGGTGAGTTCCTAAATTCGCGAATACCAATTAATCATAGACGTAAGGGGAATGTTCTGTGCTCATTCTACCGGTACTTTAATTGAATGTGCTTCGTGGATTTAGCTTAATTGATTCCTTCGGTACCGGTGTTGCTTCGGGTAACGTGCCAAACACCTTCCTACCATTCGAATAGTTGACATTTGTCACATGAGAAATTTCGAATGGGTGTTTCATTCCTCCTAAAAATTGGATTTCTTTAAGATTTGAGCATCTCCACGCAGAATCCTTAAAGATATTTAGTTAAAGTATTATAAATAATGTTAATGCAGTGCATGTCAGTGTTATGTGGCGGTCTACGCTCTCTACTTATCCATGCAATCGTGTGATTAGTTAAAGTGACGGTGTTCTTTAAAATGATTTCGTAATACAAAAAGATAATATAATAAGGGAAACTTGTATTATAATTTTACCACTCTTTAAAATAGCACTCAAAATCAAATTCCAATGCCAATTCCAATTCAAATTCAAATTTCGTGCAAAAATATCTACCCGTCCGTATTAATATTAATCAATAGAGTCCGAAATAAATCCTATACGGGCGAATATGAATTCAGCCTCTATGGAACTTGCTGTTCTGAGAAATAGTTCAGTGACAAACCCTGGAAACCTGCGAACGTATAAGAAGCGGTTAGCTGCCCAGCGACTATGGGATTTGTGAACAACAAATTTGTACGAAATAGTATTTTTAAATATCAATCGATTCTTTTCCACGAATGTGTTTTAGATTCTTATTAAAGTAAGTTAAATACTGAAGATGTCACGTTTTTCTATTAAGAAACGTTTAGTTTCTTGCTTAAACTGTAATTACATTATATTAATTTAAATCATTACTCACAGACTTTTTAATGAATCGCCAAATTGTGTATTGTCGCTAGATCGCTAATCTATTGTGCAGTGATATGATGAGATTCCTTTCGATCTTGGGAAAAATATGATTTATTATGGAAAAGACCAACATAGGATTTATAGATGAGGATATTTTTTTCTTCCGTTTTTCATCTCCAATTGAACTTCCAATGAGATAGGCCACGACCCGCCACTAGTTAGTTAGTTACATCATTATTGGATCTGCAGTAGAAATAAAATTATTTGGAGTTACAAGACGATGTCGTTTACTTCCCGCTTAAATTTCATCGTCTCCTAGTCCAGTCGTTATGTTTTCTCATGAAACCATCCGTTCCATACAGCATTCTTTCTCCTCCCCTTGGATGACGTGATGATGTTGTGCTGATCTGCTTTTTCATTCAGTCCAAAACAAAACCCGTTTCTCGGACGGCCTTAACGGTCCCCCGGCCTAGCGACAAAATGAACATAAAATACAATTTTCTATTTATTTCCATTATTTATTTTTCATTTTATGTTTGTTAAATATCTTATGATGTGCTTGCGTCGTGGCATTTCAAGAGTCGGCCTAACAACATTTCGGTCCAAACTAAAAACTTACCCTTTCAGACATTCATATCCTTAAATTGAATATACCTGCGATTACCAAATTTGTTTTGTCTATAATATATCTTAATTACACTTACCTTTATTTTATTAACATTATTCGAAACGCCATACCTCAATCTGTTTCTTATCGAGGGGCGAATCACATTTAGGAAGATAAATTATAATCCAATCCCTGTTCTGTGCCACCCATCATATATTTTTTCCTTTTCTAAAAATGAGCAAGAACATAAATAATTATTGAAATAAATACCAGGATTAAATGGTACATATCTCCAATAACGTGTGTTTTCCAATATTATGTCCTCTGCGTGCAAAATAGTATGTAAATGTTGCCAATAAACATTGCTTATCTCAAGTGACCTGCCAGATGAGTATGGTCTTGTATAACATTATCTGCCTGTAAATAATAATTAACACAGAGCATTGAAAAAAAAACGTTTGTACAGCGCCCTTGAGTTAATTTTTTACAAAAACGGCGCTATACGAAACATCCAAATATTATTATTATTAACAATAGAGTATGTATGATTATAAATGGAGTAAGGAGTGTGTTCCAAGACAAGAGATAGTACCTGCGTGACAGTTTATCCTCTCTTTCTTCCTTTGCGCGGAAATTGTGTGATTGTTACGTATTTAGCTAGTTCTATTATTGACGACCCCGGCTCAAAACCCGGCGTGCGCAAATAAATTAAATTAAAATTTTGCATGCCACTTCAAATAATATATACCATATTTTCCGCACGTTTCAGAGTGGATACCTACACAATATCACCCTGGTGAATGACCAATATTCAGAATCGAAACGTTGCATGAAATGGCGATAGCTATATTTAGTGACCAGATCTGTATTCCCAGGAGCCTGATTACGATTATTTTTAAAGATGAGATATTGTCCTTAACGTTATGGTTAAAGACAGCGATTTTGATTAAGTGTCAATACTGTCAATGACAATGCATTTTTAAAGGAGTTTGTGGTATAATTATCACATATTTATTAACACTATAGATGGATCACACATACTTAACACTTAATGTTTATTATTACTTACTTCACGCTTAGTTTATTATAATTCGGTTCGTTTAACGTCAATACTTACGATAATATTGAGTTTTTATTGTGTTAAAACTGCGCAAATATCGATATGTTTACAGAATTCGCTGATTGACAGTTGTCATCCGAGAGAACCTGAACCGCAGTAAAGCAAAAAGACTTTTAGCCGAAAGATATGGACAATGTCCTATCCTTAAAAAGAAGCGGAATCAGACCCCAGTTACTTCTCAACTTTGGTCTTCCTCATGTCCTGCCCCTTCCATATCTCTGCAGCCTCACAACATTCTCTGATTGGAATTGGCATGCTCCCACTGGATTTGAATAGCTGGGAGTAGTCGGGAATAAGGACAGAAAATTAAATTTGCGCTCAATCGGTCTGTGCCCTTTCATCTTTGGTCATTTGCGAGTCTCGTCCGTCTTCCGTAAATTGATGCTGGCTCGCCTCCCAATAATACCAAACTGAGAACGATGATCATAACAAAGGGGGGCGGCTATGCATCTCCTAAACAGTGCTTTATTTAATTTACACTCCATTGTATTGTGCATCGTTCATATTAAGTGAGGAATGCGACCCGCTCCTTCGCACCGGCAACCTTCCATGTCCATCCTACAAGGCATACTATCCAAAAACCATATCTGGCAAAACAACACCGCCGAGTAAAAAATCTAAACGATTTTACGTAAATATATAAATATTCCAGTTACAATTTTTACCGTATTAATAACAGTAATTTTTTTTAAACTAACTAGGCATCACGCCGTTTCCCCACAGGAGTAGAGAGAGAGAGAGGATTGACCGCCACGCAACTCTCTTATCACACACTTCTAACTTCATTTACATTGATACATACTCTTCAGTCATTCTGACTCTTGACTCGACCCGACTAGTACCTTACTCACTTGATCGTTCCATGTTTTCCTCGTGCGTTTCCGGTGTCTTCTTCCACTATTTTCTGTTCATACGCTCTAAATGTCCAAACCATCTGTGCGCCCTTTTAGTAATCATATTCATTACTCATCACGCTTACGCCAGCCTTGCATTCTCTCCTGATCTTCATAGTAATATTACGGTCATACGTTGTTTTACCACACGGGCGTCTCAGGGTTCTCATTCCAGCATTCAGTCTACGTTAATCCTTCCTCTGCCAGTTCCATGCCTCCTTGCCATACGTACCAGGTTTGATATCAACCCTCCATTATGAACAGGTAGCGTCGCTTCTTCTGTAAACTTTTTTTTGGCGCAGCCTTTCCATCTGTGAGGATACTCAAATATACATATTTATGTATCTATGCTCATCCAATTTCTCCAAGTTTTTAGACGTTTACAATAAATACATTTAATCTAAAGCGTATAATGTATAGTACAAATCTAAATTATATTTTTATCAGTTTCTAAGCATTGCTACCTTTTTGTGAATGTTCTTGCTGGTATAGGCAGCGTTCGTCTAGTCCGTTTCTTATAGCTGCACGCTGCCATCAACCTCTATTGTACCAACGTGACGGTGTTTGTCTCTCTCCCTCCCGTTTTATTACCATACTTCCGTTGCTCTTCCTATTCTCCACTCTTTTCGGAATTTCTCACTCCGTGCCCCTCCGTCTCTCTCGCACTTGCTGCCGGTGCACGTGGCCACGCTGCTCTTTCGGTGTCCGTTGCATCGTTTTGAGTGCCGTCGCCGTTTCTTCCCACGGCCGCTATGGAGAGGTGAGTCAATATTGATGTCGTACCGTGCGGCGAGTTCTGAACAGTCAACAGACTACAGTCAACGCTGGGGTGGTTGATCAACAAGGGATCGAAGATTATCTGAGAGGTGCAGATATGGATCCTCGTCATCAAACACCTTAAAAAAAAATAATGTCATTTCAATAATTTGTATCAGTAGATAGCACATATACTGCATTAGATTCCCGACTACCCGGACCCAGTGGGACTATTGCTTTCCCAATTGTGGTATGTTGTGGGGCCGAAGGATGTTGGAGGGGAAGGAGGTAGACAGATGACGATTGTATCTGATCTGTCTATTCAGATTTGGTCAACAAACACGGCTAAAGTCATTTAAATCAACATATCGTTTTTAAATGGTGATCTCTCAGCAGGGCGATACTGACTGTATCTACAACTTCTACCACAAATAATTTAATAATTTTATTTAGAATATAGAGAATTACATTTTTCAAGAACTGTAGAAAAAATGAGGCAAATGTGTGGTAAAACCATGTATGATCGTGTGAAAAATGTTGAGATTCGATGTGAGAACCCATCTTTGGGAGCAGTTCCTCGCGTACAGCGTAGATATTATTGTATAGTCTGTTCCCTCTCAAAAACCTCCGGTGTAAATCATCCAGTAATTCATCTCACAATGCCATTCATGACGCCGAACCAGCATTCACACCGTCTTAATGACCAGACTATACGGAAACCGGTCCTACGTTATATTCCAGGGATAGAGTAAGTTCACGAACCTTAACGAAACCTACAACAAAAAATAATACATATTTCCGCTTTCACGCCTCAATTGGCCGTTGATATAAAATATACAGGAGTCCTTTAGTAGAATTGCTCTGGGATGTGCAGTGCCCGAATTGAAGCAATTGGAACTCGAGCAAACCGGAACGTCTCTCTGGTTCCTGAAATTTTGCCTTTACATTTCTAGGAATTAAGGAAATATCGCCACTGGATCGGGAGTCTAACTGAAACTTCGTACCGCTTGCTGTATACTGGAAGTAAGTGCCCCCCGCGCCGTGAACTGGTGCCAATAGAAATATACCGAACGGCGCGCTCTCGGTATCACGCATTCAGTTTATGTCGATTCCTTACCGGACCGTCAGGGAGCGGCCTAAACACATGATTTATGCCGTGATATTTTCCGAACTTAATGATTTTATAACTAGTGCATTCTGACAAATAAGAATAGAAAAAATATCGTTTGAATAGTTATCTTAGTGTTGCCATTCAATGAAACATTTTTTTCTACATTTACTTGTAACTACAATTTTTTTTAAAACGGAATCCTAAAGTTACCTACCTATCTAGAGAAATTAATAAAAATTCTTACAAAACGAATAATTCCACTGAAATTTCGTCATTGGACTGATCTCGTTTGTAATTTTTAGCACATACAAATAGCGAATTTATATTTTTTTATTCTTATTATTATTGGTTTTGATATCGAATAACGAGTCCTTTAAAATAAAACGATGCCATTGCTTCAGCTAAAACATGAAACTTCTAAAGAGATGTTTTTATCCAAAGTTTAATCAGTCATTTTTTAACACGGTTGGCATAATCTTATATACATTCATAACAATGGATAGCGCCGTGTTTCTGATATAAACACAATCGTGTTTATGTAACTTTAATTATTAATTTATTTAAATTATCAATCGGACAAACGCAGAAGCATGTACAGCCAAGTCTTTTTTTTAAATTTCATCGATCAATTAATTAAATCAGGCTTGTGTTTAATAGATTTCAATAAAAATATTTTATGGGTTACGTGAATACAGTATAAACCTTGCAAGTAGAAATAAATTGGAATTAGTTCGCTTGATTTATTAGCATTTGCATTGACAGGCGATTGGGAGTCAGCTTGGGTTTCTTGAATTTTTTGCTCCTTTGGATTGTGCTGCAAAAACAGACTTGCGCATTCCTAACGTAACGTGGCTTATTTATGTTTTATGGAAGCATCAAACCGGCTTGTCGTGGTGAGATCTCGAGTTTGGCTCACGGCTCATATTGCATTTACAGAAATATCACGATAAAGCTAGTTCGTTGTTATGTTTTCTCTATTCTTCTGTACGGCATGGAATCCCGGGCCCGATTCCGGTTCTTTGGATAATATCTGAAGGGTTAAATACATTTTTCTTATCTGCGGTTCTGATTCGATGTCAATGACATGGAGTTTGCGGTTTGATTGTCACAGTATTTTGAAAAATTATAGGCTACACATAATAAAAACGTGCAGTTTATTATTGTTTACTTTACACTTCAATTTAAATTACTTTTATTTGACATTTTCCGTTTATTTGGAATTATTATGTGACAAATAACTCACTAATAATGTATAAAGTCAATACTTACGAGAGAATGTTGAATTTTTTGCTGTCGTTATGTCGTTAACTATGCAAATATCGCTATTTTTAAAGAATGTCATTCCCCCAATGACAGCTGTCGTCCGAGAAAACCGAAAAAAGGATAAGGACTATGTCTTATCCTTAAAAGGAACCGGAATCGGGCCCCTGGACAATAAACCAAACATTAAAACGGAAGATGTGTATGGATACACCAGTAAAGACGCATCCTCGAAGTACCTGAGACTGAAAGGTAACCAATCTGGAAGTTCTCGAATGGCCAAGAATTGCACTAGAATGAAAAGAAGAAAACTCCAATATCTTGGTTATATTATGAAGATTATTAATCTATGTAAGATTATTAATCTAGGGGACGATTGATGGAAGAAGCTTCATTTCATGACTTCTTAACCTACGTACATACCCTATGAGTGCAGTTCCCAAAGTTGCTCCCGGCTGCATCCCAAAGGGTGAACAATGCCCTGATGTTGGCCATCCGAAGATAGGAGAGGGCGCCAGAAAAAAGTTTTTTTTTTTTTTAACTAAACAAAAACACATAGAGAGAGCATATATACAGGTGAGACATCATACAAAATAGCATAAGAGGGAGACATAGTATAAAATGAAACATTGGAACAGGTAGACAATACTTACATGTAATAGAATGGGACAACATATAAAAGCGAAAGAGGCAGAACGTCACAGGAGGGAGGCATTAAGAGGAAGTGGGAAATTTTGAGTTTATCCCGACGAAGCTTGGAATAAGCGAAACCGGTTGGTGATAAGTTTAAATTAAGTTAGTGGGTAAAAAAAGTTTTATTTAAAGGAGACGATTCTTCTGCAACTAGTGTTTTAAAGAATTTAAAAATGTCTTCTTATTTTTGCTCTTATTTGAATTAATTACAATGAAATTGCATCTTTAAGAAGTGATATTATTATTATGGTAGAAAGAGAGATATTGAAAATAATACAGGCATTAGGAATATTAAATAAAATAAGAGGTGGGTATACAATTTATAGGTTATAATTTTTCATGCAATAAAAAAAAAATTGTAAAGTAGTTCACAATATGAATATTATGCTAAGGCCCGAAGAGGGCTTTGTAAGCAGATTGTCGTTACTTAGAAAAAAACTGAGTACGTATAATAAATAGAATAAGAGGTTTATAATGCATATAATATATTCAGAGAAACAAACATTAATAAATTTCGTATCTAATAAATTATTCAGATACGATATTTATTAGGTACGAGAAATAAATATTTATTTACTTCAAGTTACAAGATAGGCGTCGCAATTTATTGTACTATTAAACTTATAAACTTATAGTCGAGCTGTCGCGTCGAACTATAGAAAATCGCCTAACCCTGTCTCGTCCAAATTGATTTATATTGTGGAAATGTTCCTGGAGGGATGAATGCACTCTTTCAGGGCACTTCTCCGCCACCGCATGGGATCCCTATGGCGCAGACTACGTCAATCAAACAGTACTATTATGATTGCCATGGCTGCCTGGATGGAGTCCCCCTTGATGGCCCTCTGGTGACAGGAATCCATAAAATATACTCCATGAACATTTTTATAAATTCCCCTATACTTCCACCTACTCCAGGCTGTCGAAACTCCCGTGCTGACAAAACATGCTGAGAAGGGGTTAGAATGAGTACAACCTTTCTATAAGTTTTACTTCTTATTCGAAGTAACTTGATATCTTGATGAACCCACCTCTGATTTAATGACTGTGGAAATAATTTATCCAACAAAACAGAATGACGTGGCTTAGGTCCGGTATTTCAGTATAACTCATGAATGTTATGGGTTTTATGACGAGCTTAGCACATAATTCGTATATACAACATGATGGGTATGATTTTAATAGAGGAACGTGTTTCGCTACAAAATCAAACTGTCATCGCGACGTTTCAAAATATCGACGACCGCTATTTATTTTTACGCGGGTTTAATTAACGAGTTGATTTTTGAAAGTCCTTCAAACTAATCAGCATGGTACCACAATACGAGAGACCTAATTGTACATAGTATTTGCTTTGCTGGAGTCCGTGCATTATTTATGAATTTATTAAAAACTAACCGTTGAAAATAACTACTTTTGTTTAATATTTGAACTTTAGAAATCCCTTTACCTTGCCAGATTGTTTTAGATTGAATTCCTTCAATAATTAATATCATCAATATATCCCTCGATGAATCAACGAAGTACATACTGATAATAGTAGGCAATTTACGTACATGACTAATTCGACTTAAATTATAGATTTATAGATGCGTCACTACTAGCGCCGCCGTGTCTCAAAAATAAACTACTTATTTATTTATTTAACGCCCATAGGGCTTTTACATAGTAATATATCTTATCATTTGAAAAGGGGAATTAAGAAAAATAATACAGTGATAACGGAGGTATATAAAAGGTACCAGTCTATTACGCACACACCGGTACTACATAAGTTCTCATTTAAATTTTATTAAAAAAATACACTGATAACGGAGGTATATAAAATATAGCAGTCCAGGCACCACATTTAAATTTTAAAAAAATGATGTATGTTGAATTGATCACCTCGGTAGGAATAAATATTTTAAATGGATCTAAAACTTTTCTGATTTTATTATTGGGTGTTTTACAGAACATAACATAATTAATAAATGCGATTTAGAAAGATGCACATTAATAAACTTCATATATTTATTGAACACATTCGAATAGATAATTTTTTAGTTAACATATTCTAGTTTGCGGCTGGTAACGATTAAGCGGTCGATTTAGCATGCTAAGTTTTAGCAAGGATTCACGTGAATTATCTCTCTTAGCGAGTGTAAAGAGCTACTGATAGACCGGCTCTACGTCCCGGAACACACTTGAAAACATCTCTTTAGTGTAATTTTCAAGAACGTTACGTATGTTTTTTTTTCTGATTGTAAACGGCTGGCTTATCGAATCTATGGTTGCAAATAATTTTATTTACTTATTATTAATTACCTATTTTTATTTTTATTATTATGTACATATTACTATTTTCTTAATTTTATTTACTTATTATTATTTACCTATTTTTATTATAATGTACTTATTACTATTTACTAATTAATATTTACTTATTTTTATTATTATTTACGTATTGCTATTTACTGATTATTATTAAATTGTAAATCCGCTCATCTCAACACAGGTTGTCCTAGTGAGTGAGATGAGGGCTAATATTTTTATTTTTAAATTTAAATTTAAGAATAAATAAATAAATATGATAAAAAGTAAATAAATAGATCATAAATTTACAATAAATGAATTAAATAATATACTTTGTATTCACCACTTTATTAACATAAAGATATTTGCATTTTTTTAGTATTACTCCCGATGAAGAAAGCATCGCTTCCGAAACATGTTTAAACATATTATTTAATTCTATTTATAACATATTTTTAATTAATTTATTAATAATGACGCCACACAGTGAAAACCAATTATTTGAAGAAATTTTTAATAGTTTTATATAATAGTAATAACGTTTTACTATCTTCTTTTTTTATAACAGGTAATGATATCCTCACTGGGATTTCCCGTGCTGAGGATTCCATTTACAAAGTATGAAATAAAATTATATTAAATTGATATGATTGCATGATTGCTGAAAAAATAAAAAATTCTAAAGTGAGGTGTTTTAAGTGCAGTTGAGTAGTTTCGGTGTTAGTCTGTGTTTGGTGTTGTATTTAGGAAACTATATATTTTAATTTTTCCGTTTATGTAAAATATTACCTTAGAAGTTTGAATATGTTAGAAATAAATCAATTTCCTTCAAAATTCATTGAAATACATACCATAATTGGTTTTTACCTACAATGTAGTATCAAATGTCACTGGCTGTAAAAAATATGGGATAAACTGTTAAAAAATATTCACGTAAACATTTTTATAGTGGCTAATCATAATATCAACAATTCTAGACTCGACTCTTTTTTATGAAATATCACGCCAAGGATTGTTTACACAACAGGAATATATTTATTTTGATTTATGTTTTTATATAAGCTATCCAATACACACACTATCGTTCGGTTAGCGAAAATCAAAGAGATATAAAGTCGGTCAGATGACTTGAACTTCATAAAGAGCCTTTCTAATAATTGTCCCGGCATTGACTGCCAATAATTGAGACAACGGTATTCCGCCGGATTTTTGTCTTTTAAATTAAATTATTAGTTAACACCTTTGTGTCTACTATTATATTGTGAATTATTGGTGCAGTGTTAATAATAATAATAAATGAAAAAATAATTAGAAAAATGCACAGAAAAGGAATTCATTGCACGAGGAAGACATAGCACGCACGATCAAGTGAATCAAATACTTGAGTTGGGTCATGTCAAGATTCCGAATAACAGTTTAGGCGATATACCTGTATACTCGTATATATAGATATATTACAGTTACTCCACACGGGAGTCCCTGGGGGAAATAATTTCTCTTAAGGCCTATTTCATATTTGGGGATGCTGTGTAGAGGGTCTTTTGGACTGAGAGGAATGAGTGAACCTGGGTCTAGAAGAGACCAGTGTTGTAGGAGGGAGGAAATACAGAGGCTGGCCGATCATTCCACAGCCAAGCTGCTGAACAAAAGAACGAGTCGTAGAAGCGACCCGTTCTCATGTCACAAATTTCAGTCTTGCACAAATGTTGGGCGCGCGTTTGGCATGTTTCCCCACTAAGCATCAATGCCAAAGGGATCAATGACGTTAGTTCCTCAGAACATCTTCCATTGAAATACTAGTAGAATAAGGACAGTATTCCCAGTTGACGTCTGTGCTGCAAGGATTCAATCCTGCAATGTGCTGCAATCCTTTTGTTAAGATAGGCGGATCTATCAAATAGACCGCCCGTTTCTGCACAAAGTCAAGGGTTTCTTTTAGAGATTTTGGGGCTCGCGACCAGAGGTGGCTGCCATATTCTGCAGTCGGGCGCACTTGCGATTTGTACAGCTATTAACGTATATGCGGACCCAGAACAACACGCCCAGCTTCTGAAAGGCTAACTTTACTCTGGTTTCGATCGAAGGCTTGTTGGAAAGATTGCTTGTGAATATGTGCCGAGACAGGGTTGCGTGGTGGTCTATCCTCTCTGCCTACCCCTGCCGCGAAACGGCCTAATGGTTACTTACCTACTTCACAGAAAAGTAAAAAAGTCGAACACGGATATATAATTTTTTTTGCGTGATTTTCTAGAAACACGAAATTGATAAAAACGGCGATAGGCAAATGGGCTTCAGGAGCACAACTGGAAGATGGATCTCCAGACAAGAGGAAGGCTGCACATTCATTTCTCGGTCACTTGCTTATTTTTTTTTCTTTACGTTATGTATTCACTTGTAGGTTACGAATAACAAGCAAAAATGTTACTTGTGCAATGCTGGAGGACTAGAAGAGGATTGAACCCGCGGAGCCATCGTGGGAACTCGGCACCTTGGATCGCACGGCTAACTAGCCAATTACATTCTTTGAACATCGTTAATGTTGTTTCAATGCTTATTTTATTTTTTATTGACGATCGCTACGGGATGGCTATCTATTGAATTTAATGCGTTCTTTATGGCCGTAAACCTAAAAAGCCGGTGGCCTGGTCACCAGTATTGCTACTATATGGTCTACATATTTCAGTCTGACGTTATTATGGGAACACATGGTAATAGCCCTACAAATTATAGTACTTCTTGCTGACATGTATAATCTCTGTGACCTTTCGTGACCTTTTCGTATTCCCTTAAACGAAATAACTATCGTGCATAAGTTACCCGCATTGCTCCCGGACATTCTAAGATAATTAAAACTACCTAACCATATTTTATTGTAGACAGTAATATTTCTCCTATATTCCGATAATTTTTTTTTAAATTTAATGTAAATCAAATTTAATAATGTTATTATTAAATTTGATTTATATTAAATTTAAAAAAATAAAAATAAACGGAGTTCTACGAATTAAACACAAAAACAATTAATGGTAAATAAATTTTGGGCAAAAGGAGGGTGCTGCAGTCGTTTAAATAGCTATACTTGCCAAAACCATTGGTTCGAAGTTAAAAGGACGTAATTCTAAAAAAGCACCGTAATATATAATAACTAAATAAATAAATTACCTCTCCTTACATATCATATTATTATTATGTAAGTGTCCAAACATATCGTCTTTAAACACATACAAAAATGTATTATAATAAAACAAATATAAAACTTTTATTCCACTTTAATTTTTATTTGACCGTAACCGGGTTTCAGCAAGTTAAAAAAAGCAGTTAAAAAAAAAATAAAGTGGAAAAAAAGTTTTATATTTGTTTTATTATAATACACTATAATGGAATTCCACCATGTATTAACAGTTTCAAAAATAGAAATATTACATACAAAAATGTTATAAAAAACTGGATTAAAACCAAAAATATCAACCTTTTCCTGCTATAATTGTATATTTTCCCCATTTTCTTTTATTTTTATTTCATTTTCTTTTTCTTATTTAACTTATAATTTTTAATTAACTTACTTTCAACATCCATGTATTAATACAAATATACTAAAATACTGCCACTAACTGATACCAGGTGTACCCACGCACTGGCCTTGCCTATGTGGGATTTTTTGCTTTATATACATTACACGTAGGTTTATCTACATGTGTTCAGATGTATATATAAGTGAATATTTAAAAAAAAGTGTTTATAACGTTTGTATCAAAAAATTAATTATTAATTCGTAAAAATAATTCGTAGCTTTTATTATTTATCATACTATCAAGTTCACACTGTTCAACTACCAATACATACTTTATCTGGTTCACAACGTTGATATTACTTCCAAGAGATCATCGCTGTGAACATTATTTAATGCCTATGTCAGTTTCATTTAATTTCTGGCGGTACCCATTTGATAAATGATGTGTCGTGCTTATCGAAGGGTATACAATATAATGTCATGCAAAACTAAACCCAATCGCTAAACAGGTCTACTTTATTTCTATTTATCATTTCTCACATTAATGGCTTATGTTTTTTTTTTAAATAACAATTTTATCTAATATAATACCTTTTTTATCTATAAAATTATACGCTTAACAAAGTGAAGGATAAAGTAAACATATAGCTGTTCCCGACAACCGAGAAACTTCGCTTAAATAATAAAATAGTATGATAAAATAATGTTTTTATAATACAGCAGAGAAAAATGTTAGTGATTAAAGAATGCACAAGGTTTGTGGAGAACGGAAAAAGAAAATAAATAAATTATACTCGTAATATCAATAAAAGATTGTTACGGTAGTTTGAGGTAATATTGAATAATTTTTAGATTTAAAAGAAGATTGTTTCATATTTCATTTCAGTTTTGTTAATGTCATCTACAATTATTAAATGCTATATATTATTAAAATCACCCCTCCCTACAGTATTATTTGTTTTTATTTTCCAGTCGCCGAAGTGGGAGACGACATCGCGCGATGCCTGAACTCGAGAACCCTTGTGATAGCCAATCACCAGAGCACGGCCGATGTGCCGCTGCTGATGGCCGCCTTCAACGCCAGGCCGGGGGTCCTGCCCAGGCTCATGTGGATCATGGACCGCATCTTCAAGTATACCAATTTCGGGATCGTCAGCTACCTTCACGGTGACTTCTTCATCGAATCGGTGAGTGCTTTTTGTTCTATATGCCACCTCCACAGTGCCGGATTGGCCGTACGGTAGAGTAGGCAATTACCCATGGGCGCGCTCTTTTTAAGATGCCTCTCGGGAACGGCTCAAAAAATGCTTTTTAAATAATAAGAGTTACCAAAAGTTAAAATAATTATATATATTCAGTCTCTACCCCAGCGCGGTGGTCCCCTTACTACAACTCGGGAAAAGTTTTCATAAATTTTCAGGTACTGCTTAATTTAATTACAATTCCTACTTAATTTTAAATACAAAATACAAAAGTGAATCAAATACTTGAGCCGGGCCATGTAAACGGTCAGAATAACAGAAGGGAATGTATCAGACAATATGTGGATTTGAATGAAGCAAGAAGTGTATGCCAATATCGAGTTGCTTGGCGGTCCGTCCTCTCTACATATCCCTGCCGGGAAACGGCGTAATGGTTAGGTAGTTCGTTAAATACAAATTATAAACAGGTATGCATTCAACGCAGTTCAGGGTCGGATTTACCCTTACCTACTTTCTTTAATTGCCGCCAGAAGAAGGGCCCTAAACTGATTACGTACAAAATGATATACACTTTCTGGAAAAGTTCTTACGTATTAGGTTTTTTCAAAAATATTTAGGTTTTCTTTATCGTTATTGGATATAAAAGAGGAGACAACGTGTCGTAAGTTTCCCACTGAAAACTTTTAAGCTTTCAATTGAAATCTATTAATAATGGGAGTGGGGGCCCAAAATGTATACTGCCTATGTGTCTCCACAGGGTCTAATCCGGCACTGTACCTTCACAAAGGTTAAGAAGCAACGGTAAAAAAACAAAGGTTAACTGCGCAAACACTTAGATTCGGGAGAGATTGAATTTAGACAGACAGTAAACTAGTTTTATTCCTTATACAATGTATTCTTTCTCATATGTAGAATTGCTTTTTAACAAAATATATTTTTGCGTTTTACCGGAAGAATTCAACAACTTCTAACAATTCATAAGTTGCTCTGTTGTTCGATATCTATCAACGCAATATCTAACGCGCAATCAGAAATAATATCTTATTGACTGAGCTTTTTGATAATAAGCAAGTAATTTCGGCATTAAATTACTGTTGCTTGCTTTCAATGCTAGCCCAATGAACTTGCGCGTACGTTTGTTTATCCTTGTGCTTGTTTCTTATTCTCAAATATAATAGACGTAATTTTGTAATGTCAGCATTGTTTCCTAGTTGCGATTGCCAAACACCTGCAATTATTGGTTATTCGATTCGCGTGAGTGAACAAAATCACACGTTACTTAAAAGTTCATGGTTTAGGAAAAAGACCGTCCAAGGCTGAATATTTGAATAATGATATTGTTGCTACTTAAGCTGCTCGCGCTGCATCCGGAAAGGTAATTTATTATCTTTTTATTCGATTCGACACTTTATTAATAACATTGTAATTTTATTGTTATCTTAATGAGCCTGCTTACTTCTTGTCTGACAGCGTTTAATGTTGCACGCGTTAAATATGCGTGGCTTTGTTAACCTTCCCGTTCCCAAGATGCCAATCGACGTTACCTAGCTTCTTTAACATTATATATATCCGTAAACTTTACACAATACACGCCTTACATTTCAGTTTTTCGTAAAATATTTACCAGTGCACCCCATCAAGTATGAAAAGCTGTACCCACCCTAGGATAAACGAACTATAAAAAAGGGTTTTAAATAGATGCGTTTTTGATCAAAATGCGTTTTTTCTATTTTTTTATATGAATACCGCACAAGAGTCCCAACTGCTCCCAACCGTCTGAAGCCAGTGAGACTATGGCATCCCCAATTGGGGAATGTTGCGAGGCTGAAGGTATCGGGGAGGGGAAGGAGAACGGGAGGAGGAAGGTGCGAAATACCTAGCTCTTCAGATCTGGTCACCAAACACGGCTAAAAGCCATTTCAAGCAACGTTTCAATTCTGAATGGTGGTCTTTCACCGGGGCGATACTGAGAGTATCTTCCACTATGAATTTGGTAAGGAACTTCTACGCTCATTTATTCAGTTGGCCACAATCACCGCGGATGATGAATTTTTAATGCACAATTCAAATCTAAATTTGAAATACTACACACAGCCTACCTTTACTCATAGAGCAATGTACGCCCCTGATATTTACGTACCTCGTAAATCAACATCGGGGCATTATCTACATTATTATTGTGACAACTTTAACACGGTATCACAGTTTATGTTCCCGTCTACCGTATTTAGAATTTAGAAAATAGTAATAAAGATATTGTTGACATATTTAATTCATCAATAATTAAATATAAACTTAATCGTACTTTTATTTCGGCGGGTAGAACAACTAGTTTAAATGAATAAATGACCTAGCTCTGTTTCGATCTTATTTTATTAGTTATGTTAATTAGACTATTATTTTTATCCCAACTCACTGGCTACCAGGGTGGGTACCGTATAAAATATTCTGTGGTTTTAATGGTAATCATTAAAGTATTACCATTAAATACTTTTTCTTGGCTTCTGATTATTTTGTACTTTTTCTATGTTATTGTTTATATTTTTTTTATTACATTTCTTTTGCCATTTTTGTTATTTGTATTTATTTTTTATGTAGCTGCATTACTGTATTACGTAAATATTCGTACTGTACCAGTAAAAATGATAAATGTGTAATCCTGAATTTGTGCATAAATAAATAAATATTTTTGCTAATATATAAATTAATAATTTTATAACATGTCATAGAATTATTAAAATGTTTTAAGTCGAACGTAATCATGAAAAAAATGAGAAGAGATATTCGACAGATCGTACCTATAGTACTAGGAATACCACATTTTGAAGGGTTTTGAGATGAGTGTTTTTTTTTCCTTTTTTGTGGTTCAATTGCACATAATTAATATATTGTGTAGGTATGGTAATATTAAAATTATAAATACGTATTCCTTTTTTTTCTAAACCTTTCCACATGGATATGCGTAAAAAACTAAAATATTTCGGTAACGGCAGCGTGAGATCTTTTTGTTCGCTGTTTGTAACGTAAGGTTAAACTGGGCTGTTTTCTTGTGTAACTACGGTTGCAACTCGCCAGCAACTACGGCTGTACTCTGATTTTCTCGTGTATTGCGTCACTATCTTACTAACTGTTACTAATGAATTGGTCCATGGGTTGGACGCTAAATGGTTCCACTTGTGGGAATACGTGTTAAGATCAGGGGTGGATTAATCCATATGTAGCCAAATTTCTATTTTATATTAATTAAATACCTCATGATGAATATCTTAGCCAGCTGAATTAGGTAAATGTTGAATGATGACGTATTTGGCGAATATAAATCAGATATTAAAATATGGGAATCACAAAATAAAGCTGCAATTCATATTATTTTGTGATTTATTGCTAAAATCTTCGATTGAATGGTAAATAGCCCAATACATTAAAATTAATTAAAAGTATATATGAGAACTCTGTCAAAATTTGTTAGAAAATTTTCCGTATTATCTAAAACTCTATTAAAAAAATGCTCCACTTAATTTTAAAGGAAAACGAAACTGACTACCTCACTGACCAACACTCTTACATTACAAGGACAATTATCTAAATTTTAATAAGCAATGCACGTTTAAATACATCATTTATCCAGAAAAGCCATAAATTTCGGGCTTCAAAATTGTATAATGCCCTTCCAAATAATATTAAAAATACCACAAAAGTTAAAAAATAACATCAAGTAAACATGAAGATGAGGAAATCACAAAAATTATAAAGACAACATGTTTATCAGTGACACCAAGACAACAACCTACAGTCCGCTTCGGAACAGGAGTCCCTAGTGAGGGAGGACTGCGAATATAAGAAACCATTGTTATAAGCTACTCATTCTTGACAATGTAACATGATAAATATTTACGTATCATAAATAGTACACGGCCTCCATTGTCGAGGGGTAAGGCTCTCGACTATGAATCCGAAGGTCGCGGGTTCAAATCCCGGCGTGCGCAAGTAAATTTTATTTATTTAATTTGTGCTGTTTCACAATTAATTCATTTTAAAACAATATATAGCATATTTGCGCACGTTCCAGAGTGGAAGACCACTATTCAGAATTGAAACGTTGCTTGAAATGGCTTTTTTCCGTGTTTGGCGACCAGATCTGAATAGTCAGGTATTTCCCCACCTTCCTCTTCCCCTTCTCCATCCCCTTCTCCTTCCCATTCTCCTTCTCCTTCCCCTCCCCAATACCTTCAGCCTCGCAACATTCCCCAATTGGGGATGCCATAGTCTCACTGGCTCAAGACGTTTAGGAGCAGTTGGGACCCGAGTGGGGTATTCATATATAAAAAAAGTAATTGTTAAAAAAATAAATAAATTGGCGCTTGTATAGAATGCCGTCAAGGTGAACCCTTTGCGCTGAAAGGATACCTGTTCAAATCCATTTTATTTTATTTCCTCCGACGTGGAATATTCAGTACGGTTTTTAGTCTCGGGTGATCAGCGCCACGCTTGTTCTCCCGTCTCTTGAATCCATCCTGACGGGAATCAATGTTATATTAATGTCGGGAGTTTAACGAATGACGCGTCATTTAACCCGTCAGTTAGATTGATATAACACTACCTACCAGGATGTCAGATCTGAGCGTCGGCGTCGGCGTCGTGGATTTTCATTAGACGTCAGACGTTTGACTCGGCATTGTTCGTGAAAGTCTTGTGACGCCAACGGGATGACTCTGCTGAACTTCTTTTCGAGAAACTGTACATCTATCGAAAATTATTCTTATTTTATTTAATTTATTGTTCAAAGAAATATGTAGTTTGCAGGACATGCTATCATTTTACTCGACCTTGTGCAACAATTTTGCACCCAGCGATCAATTCTTTGAGGTTCCTATGACCAAAACACACTGAAGGGAATGGGGTTGTCCCCTAATTTATTTTCGTTTGGATGTAAATGAATTTTGTTTAAAGAGTTAATATCGACATTAAAATTAGTTTTTCGATATCTCCAAAAATGATGAAGTGATGAGCTTTCAAAGTAAACTTCGGTCAAACGACCGCTCAAAATACCAATGATGTCAAAAAATACCACTCGATACAATTCAAAATTTGAATGGCTGTACCGCAAACTGCCGCGCCAGTCAAATTATCTACCGTGACGTCAGACGCTTGTTTGCCCGTCGGCGAGATTATCCTAAACATAAACACTTTGATGGTATATCTTCGTTACTATTCGGTATTTCCGATGCTATTTATTATTTTTGTAGTTCTGTCCTAGGATTGTGGGGTCTAGGATTCAAAAAGTTTTTAAATCTTATTTGACGACAACCACTGACTTCAGAACTAATAGACCTGCCCTAAGTACCATTTCGACGGACTAGTTCACTGCCATCCACGTTCATTTTGCGTGATATTGACTACTGTGAGCACTTTACAAAATATTTATAAGAGGTTCAAACTAAATATTCGGTTTTTGTAGACAAACCGATTCTTTTTTATTTTTTTTTATTTGCTGTTTTACTTACATTGGCGGTATGTCAAACTCGCCCGCCCTTTATTTTAGCTTCTTCCCCTTGAGTGTTAAGGCATCTTCGTGTATTATTTGCTCTGTGACGACGAGAGTTTGCTTTCAAATCGGTATAGATCACATTTCTAGGGATGTTCTGTTCAGTGCTAAAATATGATTTACCACAACTAGTTGCAACACTATTATTACTAATTAAACTGGTCTCATTAGTTAAGATGGTTAAGCGGTTGCCACGGATAGGCAGAGGTCCTGGGTTCGAGTCCCAGATGCGACCGAAATCTTTTTATTTTCTGTCGTTTTTTTTCCGTTTTCATTTTTCATTTAGGTTATGTTAATATTATTTTCTACAACTATTATTATTACTAAATTCAATGCATATAAAACAATGCAATATTCATGAAGCCACAGCTCAACGTTTGAAAGATATTGCTGTTTCCGTTTTTGACAGATTTCTGTTTTACAATTTAATAGAAGGTACCTAGCTTAGTTCTATTTTATTGTAACACATAACATAAAATTAAGACCGTTCACAGAACGGTTTTTTTTTAATGTCAGCACTTTTCTTTTAGTTTTATTATGTGAGCATTTTAAGGCAGTAGAATGGGCCCCGAAAAGAAAGCACAATCGCACTGTAATTCATTCTCCAAAACCCCTTTTGCCCGTAAAACTTTTCTAAGATGACATTACGCTTTTCTCCAAAATTATTCTTGAATAATGGAAGTTTCAACCGCATCTGACGTGTTTCGGAACATTTATTCCTCTTCATACTGTTTTCTAGTTTGTTTTCTGGACGAATTCACTGTAATTTATTTTCTAATCATATAAGAAGTAATACTATCAAAAGTTAGGTCCCTTTTTGATATAAATACCCCTCAACTGGTCCTAAATGTCTCGACGCTGAAAGGCATTATATTTTATTTATTTGATTATACGCCCATCTGGGCTTTTACATTGCTTTTTAGAACGGAATATAATAAGCTATTGTTATTTTTAAGTATTTTTAAGCGTGAATAACGATCAATTTTTGTAACGTTTAACAGTAACATAAAATAGAAAACTCAAACCATATTATAACACAAATCATTAACGCTGTATTAACCAAGGTGCAATAATTAATTGTAGGATTTATCAAAGTGCTGGTATAGATGACGGTTTACTTTATAAATGGAGTAAATATATCAACAATACCTCCAACTTGTTGCCTAGATCATGCATCATATTGGTTAGTGAGTGGGACTGATAATTGGTTGTGTACGTCTTGCTGAAAAATGTCTTGTGTTCCTCGTCAGTACATGGAGTTTAATAGTGCCGACGATGACAAGGCGTCAATTAGGTAGTTAATGAGTTTATATAATACAACTAGGTCTGAAATGAGTGGGGAGAAGATGGAAATGAGAAAGAAGGAAGTTATATCAGATCTGGTTACTAAACACGGTAATTGCCATTTCAAGCAACCAGAGCGAAACTAACGAGTATCTACCACTAAATTCGAAGAGGGCGCTTTATCGGGTCAACAAAACTTGAAATTAACTCTCTCGTGAACTAAGATGATTTACCAAAAGCTTCAGAAAGTCTTAGCCAAAAATAGACAGGGCACAAGACATACCGATTGAACTTAACCAGCTAACTAAGCTTATTTGGAGTTAAAAAAGTGAACGATGTTTTGATTTAGGATGATTTTTTCTATTTAATAAGTAAGTTTCCTTTCACATGTCCCCACTGACTGGAATGATATGTACTATGTGGTACGCACATAGAGTGTTACTCTAAAGCAGGGATGCACAGGCCGTGACCCGCCTGCACCTTGGGTGCGGCCCGCGATCACATTTTTCTCAAAAACGTAACACTGATTTCAAATCACTTTATTTGAAGAAATTTTCCATATTAATATCCATTTTCCGTTAGATTTATTTAATAACCTCTTTGGAATTGTTATTGAAATATCTGGTAGAAACTCAGCTGAAGCTAATTGACCTAAGAAACTACGACATGGATAATGCGTTAAAATGTGCAAGTCTAAACCACGAAACCGTATGTGTTCAAACGGGTATTAAAAACAAAATTATTCAAAAAATCCTATCCGATGTAATACTTTTTTTTCTTCTTTTAATCCTCCATAGTTTATTTAGTTGCGGTTTTCTCCCTTTTTATTTAATTCCCTTAGTATCCAGTGAAAAACCATGTACATGATGTCAAATAATTTTCTCTTGCTCTGTGGTTATTTGTACCTACGGGATATTTGATTATTTACACCCTTAGCTTCTAATTTGTTATTTTATAATACTTGCTCATGATTATTTTATGTCATACTTTTAATTTTCTATTATAATATATATGATTATATATATATATATATATATATTATAGTAGATATACTTAGTAGTATATCTGTTATTTTACAATTATATTAGGTTATAGATCGCACTTGAGGTGAACCTTCACAAAATTGCGCTATATAAATTTACTCTTATTATTATTATTACACCGTCCCTTTTACGCGGTTGTATTGAAATTAATACACTGACTTTTAAATATTACTATAATACGTTTTGGTGCACCTACATTTTTACATTTTGTAAATTAAATTATTTTAATTTATTTTGTATAAACCATTATTTAATAAATAAATTATCAACATGTTTCGAAACCACATTTCTAGAAAAAATTATACTAGAGTTAGAGAGCACCTAAGATGTTTGCGTAATAATAATTGTAATCTGAATTTGCCAACCACATTTTGGACATAATTTCTTTTGACTTAAATAAAGCTATAAAAGTTTTTACAATATTGGATAAATTTGAAAAAGTGTTAATAGTCAATTAAAAATTATTAATAGCAGTTTTTTTATCACATTATGTAAGTATTGCCTATACATATTTAGAATAATTATTTTTATTTTGATGTCTTGGTTTTTCCTTGATTTTGTTTAAATTTCTACTTTTTAATATAATTATAATACATAATTTATTTTTATGGCATGTAATTATTTTTACATTAATACTCAATTATTTACATTCTCTCATCACTTATTTTTAATTTTTTTCTACGTTTGTATTTATTTTTCTATACTTATGTCATTCAAAAAAAAAAAAAAAATGTTTACTTTGTATCCTGATAAGGGAACCATTGGTTTCAAAACAATATATTTATTTATTAAATAGTGGCCTAAACAAAATATATTCTTTTAAATAATTTAATTAATAATGACGCCATGAAGTGATTTTGCATTAATTTAAAAAAAAAGTTAATTGTTCACATATGTATGATAAAATATCAGACTTGATATTGATTAAAAAATATATTGTTCTATTATTACGATGTTTGAACTACACTATAAATCATGAATGGTAACTCAACTGAAACTATTTGAACATCTCCCAGTTTATCAGAAACGATGCATGCAAAAGAAATAGTGGTTCCAACGTAGGTCCCAGCGGCAGGAGCATAGAAATACCGCTTGGAGCCTAGATGCCCAATATGTAAATAGTGCTCCGGTTAATTAGCATAATGTCCAACCATATAATATGTACGTTCTAGGCTATACGTTCCCCAGTGGCGTGTGCTACGACATCACAGTACCGTGCCGCGGCAACATGTCCAAACTGACAGGCAACTGTACGCTACAAGTTCGCGGAGACATGTTGGAGTGACACATTTTGGTGAAACTGCCATAAATTACACATTAAAGATACCCCGCGAGGGCTTAAAGTTTCCCCTGCTTACGTTATGTAGATTCCGGCTCAGGAGATGACGAAAAGAACCGTATTGTACTTTGTACGTCAACCGGGGGATTCTAAATGATATATGATAAAGACATCCATTACTTTAATAGTTTCTGCACATCCTAAATGCCTGGGAGTTAAATCATTCAACTTTTCATAACTTATTTATTCATCTTCCCGGTCTTAGCCGACTTCAATACGTTCGAGTGCTGCCTGTGCTATCCGCCAGGGAATATTACTTCGAATACAATAATTTTGTTGTCTGTTATGAAAATGTTAAATGTACCGTAGATTGGGGACACTTTTATCAATTTGAAAAAATGAGTACTTTTTACGGCCTTTTAAAAATACTTAATTATCGTTTTTGCCTCACTTACCCATTCCATAAACATGGACATTTAAAGTCAAGTAAGTACCCACTTAACGATTTAAAAAAAAATGTTCAAAGTAATATTTTGTTTGGGAATACTGTGCGAATTCTCGCTATTTTCTATAGGACGTCCAAGTAACTGCTTTTTGAACGTTAATATAATCGTCGCAGGAAAGCAATATTGATGTAATAGCCAAAGCCATGTAAAAAATTGCAGGATTTTGAGTCTTATATATCAATTAAAAAACCTATTCTTGTCACAACGAAGAATTTTTCCAACGTCGTACAGATCTTATTTTTCATTGTAGAGTCACGGGACCCAGATAGATCGATGCAGTAATAAAAAGCCTTTGGAATGGTGTATACAAAGTATTTTTGTGGGTAGTGGTTGTTACAGCTGTATTGCTTTCCTGCGACGAATTATGTTAAATGATTAAACATACCGTTTTATACCGTTATATATTTATTACCCGACGAAGGAACCATTGATTTTAAAATATGTAGTTATTTTTTTATTAAGTAGTGGTTTGAACGAAATAATTTTTATCAATTTAAAATGATGCCACACAGGAATTTTCCATTATTTGAAGAAGAAATGAACGTGTATTATTAATAATTGTTTTTTTTTTACCTTGGAAGCTACAAATACTTTTTAAAAGCAGGGAATATTGAACATTTATTTTATTGGCATTTTTGCAAAAGTGGTAGGCGTCCCCGTTTAGGATTCGGGCTCAAGAGCAACAGCTCAGTCTGCTCAAATAATATCTACGCCACTGCAAATGCATCGCTTCTCCCTATGATATTTACACGCATTAAAAAAAAACTAAACACTAAATTAATTTTTGCATGTGAAGAGTTCAGTGGTTCCAATAGTGGCTTGTGAAGTAACCCCGGTGTACCTATAATTTCATCCCATATCCCTGTAACAGTAAGCTGCAGTAATGCGAACCCCTTGCTACCGCTTTTCCTGTTCTAGTATGCCACAAGCACCGCCGTTGAAATCGCGTGCGGGCGCAGTGGAAATGGCACGTAAAGGTGATTTTTATAGCTTTTCCACTGCTTCGGAGGGCTGTCAGCCTCGTATCATTAACCGCTTTAATCCTGATGGGATCGTGCTAGCTCCTGGATCGATTGGATAATATCTCTATTTGTGGTCTGAAGTTTTCAGCGGGGAAATATGCCATTCTTCCCGCTGCTGAGGGGCGCTTTCGATATTCCGTCAGTCACGTTATGGCGTTTTGCGATAATCAAATTGTGAAAGTTAGTGCGTTAATTAGTAGTTTATCAATGAAACCACCAATTTCTCTTGGCATCAAGGAACTATAATGGTGTTACTTATTTTGATATTTATTATCTTTTTGCCTAAAATCGATTTATTTTTAAAATTACATTATTACACATTTTCTTTAGTTTTAGTTTTCAGTATATCAACTTATTTATTTATTTTTTTAAATTAATAAAATTATTTTTAACGAATCTTATATTTTCCGGTAATTCATTAAAGAATTTTATTCAAACGTATTTGTAATTTTTTTAGTCCCATGTTTTTTTTTTCTTTTACACATTGGAATCGATTGCATGTATTTTTGCCGGAGATTTTTAGTGATTCGGAATGGTTCATTTTTATTTAAATTATCCTCTTTACATATTTGCAAAGTTGCATGGTATAGGTAGTTGCATATGAGTCTATTATTATTAATAATAAAAAATCCATCTTATATGTTTCCTATCACCACTCTCTCAATTTCTATCTCTTTCCCCCATT